>WEIV01021468.1:81948-148513 GCA_013390005.1 Calyptomena viridis
CTAATGGCCGCCGGGGGCGGGGCCCGCTCCCCGACACGCTAATGAGCGGTGCATATGCATGAGGGTGCCCGGAGCCGCCCCGGGGTCTGCGCCGTGCGGGCGGTGCCGGGCCCCGCGCTCCCCTCCAGACACAGCGCGGCGGAGGTAATTAGCGACGGCCTCCTGGGCTTTGGTGGGGCGCCCGTCTGAGTGCGCCATCAATATTGATGAGCCGCTCTGGATACCCATGGGGTGGGGAGGGAGGTGTTAGTGACCCTGCGTTCAGATGCCGAGCCGAGGCACGGAGGGGTTTAAAGCCAAAGCGTCGCTAATGTCGCTTCCCACCAAAAGGGAAAAATGGGGAAAAAGTCACAAAGACTTCACCACTCTTCATCAGGTTTTCTTGTGACCATGCACGTGAATGGGTTTCTTACCCATTCAGGACACTCAGATCAAGGCCACCCTCTCCTCCGCGTGTCACCCACTGCTGGGTGTCACAGCCCCGTATTCATCCCTTTCTGTACCTGGTCAGAGCACTCTGCAATGTGTGGTAAAGTCACCCTGTTCCTTTGCATCTTCACTACCTCGGCTGGGGGCAGGTGCTGCTTCTAGTGGCTGCCTGTCTCTCTGGATAATACTTTACTGCTCAGTATATTTCTGGACATCCAAAACACAGGCAGGTGTTCATACTACAAAGAAGCAGAACTTTTGCTCTTAGACCTACTTTCACATAATTTCTTCTTCCCCTCTTCTCCCTTTTTGTGAAGACATACAGCAATGAAATCATGTACGTCTAATTTTATATATTTGCATACACACACATACATCTTTTTGCCAACAAAGAATGACAGGTTGCTGTTATTTTCCTGAATGGCGTAATGCCATCAACAACTCTGTAAGGTAGACGTGCTCCTCCTACCTAGAGGAAAAAACAAACAAACAAGCAAAAACCAGGCCAACAACAAAACAAAAACAACAACCAGAAGTCGTGTCCGTGCATGAAATCTTTGCTGAAAGGACTTGCCCTGTACAACACTGGAGCTGTGTGGGGAGCCAGGGACAGCATTCCTGGCAGCCTCCTGCTTATTTGTCCAAGAAACCCACACTTTCTGCATTCGACAGATATTTCGGCTCTGCACGGACTGGAGAGTCCCACAGGCAGGATACTCCTTCCCAGCACAGACCCAGCTGGATAGCGCTGACTGCCTGGTGCAGTGACTAACAGAGACCCACAGAGGAGCAACAGGTTGTGGGCTAATTAAGAACTAACATGATACCGTATATACACGGGTGCAAATCCATTATGTACCCGTAATCTTAATTCCAACGTGTCCAAATTTTTCAGGCTGAGCTTTGCAATTCTCTCACCGGATTTCTCTGTTTAAAACCCCAAAGCTTCAAAACTAAGAACAACATTAAGGAACATCTTTCAACACTTCTTCTGCCTCAGTGGAGGGGAAGAGTGTTTGCCACACAGGAAACAAACTGATACTTTGTGAGTTAATGGTGTAACTATTAGAAGGAGATACTTTGTCCCCGGGATTCACGACAGTGTTGTGGAAGAGGAATGCCGGCACGCGGGCTCCATTGGCTTGGTGTTCTCCTCGAGTGATAAGCTGTTTTCACATCCGTTTCCTTATTGCCCTGGCCGATCAGAAATAAGGAACAGCTCACACAGGAGAGAATACATAGCCTAATATTTTCCAGTTCGGAAAAAAAAAGATAAGTGAGAGGGAGATAAAACAGAGGTCGGTAAATTCCTGAGCACCACAGGGAAGTTGAACAGAGAAAGTCTCAAAATAGGAGAACTAAGTGACACTCAGTGATAATATGAAGAAACAAGTTTAAACAAACAAACAAACAAAAAAAGATACTGTTTTCCACAGACACAATCAATGGAATTGTGGAAGTCGCTGCCACAAGGGGCTGTGGAAAATGAAACTGCATCTGAGTGACAAAAGGTTAGACAAAGTCACAGAGCATAAAGCAGCTACTAAGCACAGCGATCAGGGACACAGTTTTGACTCGGAAAGTTTCTAAAGCACTGGCAGCCTGAAGGCAGGTTGGCTAAACAAAGAAACGAGTTTCTTCCCACGTGTCCTGGGTGTTCCCTGGCCTACAAATCACTTACTGGCCACTGTCAGGGTCAGGGACTCGTGTGAGTATTAAGCCAGCAGGACAAATCTCCTAATTATTGATTATGTTGTGTAGCTTAAGAAAAATCAAAAGTACAGACTGTGATGAAGTGAAGGTGCTGTTAGTTTATCAAGTATTGGATGTTTTTTAATAAAAATACAGCTACAGTCTCAGTGTTGGCTATTACTACAGTAACCACTAAAATCCACTACCAGGAGTGGCAGTGACATGAAAGGCAGATTTTAAGTGAGTTTTAAGAACACGGTAATCTTTACGCAACCTATTGGAACAGGATATCTGATTTCTTAGTTTAAGAAACTAAGACATTAGTTTATTTTTTATTTTCATTTATCTTTCTTTAGGTTTCAGTTTCATTATACATTGTTTTAAATAACTATTCTCACTGATGTGGCTATCTGATCTTGTGAATTTTTCAAGAAAATCTTGTCTTTTTTTAAATAACACTGACAGATACATCAAAGGACTAAAACAATTAACATTATCATCTATTATGCTCAAAAAATTCTATTGCCAAAAAGATTGTTACTGTTAAATTCGTTGCACTTGTTAATTCTGAAATCCAGTTTCATAAATAGAGTAATATTCTTGCAAAGCACAAGGCAGTGATCACAGAAAAACAGATGGATGGCAATTAGTGAACAGTGGTGGGTTTTTGTAGTTTTATAACTACATCCAAAGATATCAGTATGAATTGTTGTATAAACACAGATAGAGGAAGAAAATCTCAAGTATAGAGATATTATAGTCTAAAACCTTGGATGTTCAAACATCTATGCGTAACAGTAATTTTATACATGGAAATGGTTGTCTTGTACTCCCTGTGCTGTCAATGGACAGAAACTGGGCCCTCCAGAGAAGGGCACCAGGGCAGCTAGAGCAGATCCAGCCCTGCAAGTGTCAGACTCTACTCCCTACAACCTGAGCCCTGGCAGAGTCAGCATCTTGTCTTCCCTCAGGAGCAGCACTTGCTATGAGCTCTGGTTTCATGAGACAAGGATTGTACGTGCAAACAAAGACATGGAGATGAGGATACTACGCACTCCAAGATTAATTTCAAGATCAGCTAACCTGGGAAAAAGTGAATGGTGAGGCACTTCACTGAGCAGGTGAAGATAAGAAACTTGTGACTGATAGGAGGCCACAGGGGAAGATGATTCAGAAGGGAGTTTGTCTGGTCCATGCAAGCCAGGAAAATAAATTTTTGCAGCACCGGTTTTCATGTCCCTAGGGAGGTAGAAAATACGGGGTTTCGTAACAGAGAGGAAGAACTTGAAATACCAAGATCAGAGATGATGAAGACATAACCAAAGTTTTGATGAAGCAGCTGGGAAAGAAAGTACAGCTTTTAGAACTGTTATACAGAAAGAAGCTGCGTCATTTCAGGTCTAGTCTGAATATGCATATTTAAAAAGAGACAAAATCAAGAATGACATCCAGATGGCAAGCTTAAAAGAAAGCACCATAGTGCTTTATATAATGACAGGGGGGAAAAAAGACTTCAGGAAGTGCTTGGGGGAAAGATCCAGAATTTTATTTTACATTGGCAGCCTGGCAAAGATGTGGGTTTGGAAGGTTAGAAGACGTGTATGCAGTAAATGACATATTGAAAGCTAAAAAGTGCTCTGTGAGAACATAAAAGCTTAATTAAAAGAAAACCTGTTCACAGGCTTATCAGAGAAAAAAGTTACAAAAATCTTTGAGACATGAGTCAGTGTGGTAGGTAACTTTAACTATGAGTTATTCCACTAATTTAGGATTATATGTGTACCTATCATTGGCACTTGTTTATTGACCTTGCTCAAACAGGCCTTAAACATCCCCCCTCCTACCTATTGTATGGTTAGTGACACCTAAAGGAGATCCATCTGCTGCAATTCCCACCAAGAACTCCATTGCTGACCATAAGAACATGCGAGGAAAGCAGCTTTCTCAAAGCTGTAGAAGCTTAGGAGAAAATTTGTAAACAATTTGGTTCTCCTTGGAATAAGAATGTAAGACCTAATTTAGAATAAAACAGGCAATAATTTTTCGTGTCTATTAAAAGAATCTGAACTATTTCATGAGCAATGAGCAGCCAGAAACTAGGAGAAAAGCCATTTCTCCTCAGACACACTTATTAGTTTCTATCTGAGTAAAAAGTAAAACTATTTTCAGCCAAGTAGCTATAGCTTTTTATAAATATTCATCTATTTTTGCATCTACCTATTCCAGTAGTCTGTAGTAAACACTTCAAAATGTGTCATTTTCTCTGAGACTTGAAACTGATCTACAAAGGAAAAGTACTAATTTTTTTAGCTATAATTTTTAAGATGGGCTGTCAATTTTTTTTATTATTATGATTACTTTAGCAATTCAGATGTGATTTATACCCAGTAATAATTACAGAACAATAACATCCCAAGAGAAAAGAATAAAATAAACTGTGTAGGAATAAGATTTTTAGACAAGATTGTTTAAGTTCATGCTATATACTTTCCCTAACATTTACATAACTGCACTGAGCAATTAACATGCAGGCCAATTTATGGGTTTGTTTAAGAGAATGCACCAGCATCAGTTCTTTAATTAGCAGCTCAGGTTTTGCACACACAGGCATTCAGGCAATTCTCTACCAAACCAAGCAATCTAACCTTGATTGATTTGATATATATGATTCCATGTCATGTCATGTTATGTATTTATTGATTTTTACATAGGTATTTATTTCTCTATTTATTTTATGATATTGTTAGGATAAAAAAAGAGGCAGGAAAAAAATCCAAACTAGTACCTTTTAGACCTTCCCCATAGACCTTAAAAATGTGAAAGTGAGCTGAAAAAGAAAATTTTTCTGTGAACGACCTCCACATTACTACTTGAAAGAAGCCCCTTACTCTGT
Organism: Calyptomena viridis; assembly: GCA_013390005.1. Classification (NCBI taxonomy): domain Eukaryota; kingdom Metazoa; phylum Chordata; class Aves; order Passeriformes; family Eurylaimidae; genus Calyptomena; species Calyptomena viridis. Next base: position 86,963 of record WEIV01021468.1, read on the forward strand.
TCCAAAGGAGAGTGTACCTTTCCTGGTCTCTTTCAAGATGAAGTCAGCAACTCGTGGTATAAACACCGGTCATGATACACCACAGAAGCAAGCTCAGGGCAGGTGGCATTCCCTCCAGGGCAGATTGGCCATGCTCATGATGCACCTTGGAGCATAGTGTCTTCAATCCCTTACACCACAAACCTCTTCCCATCTTGTGTGGTCACCACTGACCCACCTTCCTCACAGCAGCACTCCCCAGAGCCTGGTGAGCTCCACACGTGCCCTTGGTCTCTCTTTGTGCTCCTTGCAGAGAGCTGCCCAAGAGACCACCACAGGGGTCTTCATGACATCTGAGATCTGTCTGTGGGCCAAAGGATAGGGTAAGGCCAGATCTAGCTGACTAGAAGTCTCCCAACATCCCAGGGGAGATCGTGCTATGGTGCCCGTGCCTTGGTGGATAACTGCATCTACCATTTCCCAATGCAAGGGCAGGTTGAGCACTGTCTCTCAGGAGCAGGGAGCTGCCATTCAGCACCAGAACATGCTCACACTGAGAGTGCAGAGTCCTGCAGCTCCTGACTTGCTGTCGTGAACCTGTGGGTGGCGAGTTCAGAGTTGAGTGCTGAGGTAACACCTGCAACTCTCTGTCTCGGTGCTCGTTTTGGTGTGCATCCCCAATGGCAGCATGTGCCACCTGTGTGACAGCAGTTGGGGGGATTTGCAACCTGCCAGGCTCACATTCACACCCCAGAGAGCTGCCCCTCTCTCCTGTTGCACTGCAGGAGGGCCCCCTCCAGCCTGATGATGCTCAGCAGCCGAGTTCATGGCACCCACCACCTCCACAACGAGGGGGACTTCAGGGGGAATGAACTGGCTGTGCTATGACAGGTGATCCCACAAACCACAGCTGGATTTCCTTGGTCAGAAAATGAACTATCTTAATCAAGGCATCTTAAAATGTACCTTAATCAATGCACACAGCCACTCCATGTACCACAGTATGACTGGAGCCTCTGCCCCCACAAGACTCAAAACTGGGTTTTTTTCCTTCACTTCCAAAAGGTTAAACACTGCTAGTTTCTGTTTCCCTCATACAGGATATAAGAAATTTCTTATTATCCCCTAATGCTCATAATGCTCATAAGATCTTTTTCTTTCCTACATTTATGATGTTTCCACAGAGCAACAAGAGGCAGCATAATAAAAATATAGTTCTTGTGTAGGAAACATTTGGGTATCCAAACCAGCCTCTGAATCTCAACCTAAGGAACAGTCATATTTTCACACACCTTTCTATCATTCATGATCCTGCTACCTCAAAATGGAGAGAGGCATTTAGCTTTTACCACCTGCCCCAAGGAACCTCTGCTACTCACCTTGTACCCACAAACACTGAGGTTTTTACATCTTAGTAGGCTTCTATTTCTTTTTGGAGTTGGTAAGATAGAGAGGCAAGAGAACCACATTTCCACTTCCCACCAAAGCTCCCACACCAGTACTGCTTTAGATCCAGTTAAGCTTGATTAGAGAAATAAAGGGTGAGAAATTACTTAGGTAAGTTGGACTAAATCATCTGAGTAAGAAAACATTTGTTGCAAAGTACATGGTTAGAAGTGTCAGAGGCATTGGTGGTTACCCTCAGCATTTTGTAGAAAATCAGAGAGAAGTTCAGGAGACGGAACAGGATATGTTAAAAAAGGACAAAAGGAAGAGTAGAAAATTACACATCAGTCACTCCAATCTCATTTTCTGGGAAAAAAAAACCAGGCACCAGAACAAATAATTAAACTATTTGTAAATATCTGGAGGAAAACAAGGAGGCAACTGAAAACCAGTATGTTCTTCTTCAAGAACAAGTTGTGTCAAATCAAAATATTTTTCTCCTATGATCAATTAACAGGCACTTGGTAGGAGGAAGCTGTATGCATCCTATATCTCGATTTTAGTAAAGCTTTTGATGCTGTCTTTCATGGTTGGGTTTGTTCAGCCTGGAAAAGAGAAGGGTTCGAGGTGACCTAATCGCAGCCTTCCAGTATCGGAAGGGAGCCTACAAGAAAGCTGGAGAGGGACATTTACAAGAGCATGTAGTGACAGGACAAGGGGGAATGGCTTCAAACTGAAAGAAAGTAGGTTTAGATTAGATATTTGGAAAAAATTCTTCACTGTGAGGGTGGTGAGGCTGTGGATGCCCCATCCCTGGCAATATTTAAAGTCAGGTTGGTTAGGGCTCTAAGCTCTAACCTGGTCTGGTGGAAGGTGTCCCTGCCCGTAAGAGGGAGATTGGAACTAGATGATCTTTAAGGCCTCTTCCAATCCAGGCTGTTCTATGATTCTCTGTGCTTATAATTAGGCTGGTCCCCTGTGCTATGTCAGATAGCAGCAATATAGCTGGAGCAGGGCAGGGGGGATAACTGGACTTGGTGATTTTCAGTGGTTCATTGACAAAATCGAGGATAGCACTACACACCTATCCAGAAGATCTGACACAATCTAGTATTATTAAGTATTTTAGTAATAACCTAGTTTATGAAACAAGAAAGCACATGTCCTACATTTTTAGATGCTGCATGCTAGGGGAGAAAGACAGACTTATGAATAACCACAAGAATTAAGAAAAGCTCTAAAAAGAGAGAATGCAATACAGAAACAATACATGTATTATTCTGCATGTAGACAAGAACTTGCTAGTTATTTGATTGTAGTTAAGTATATTAGAAAAAAAAAAAAAAGAAAAAAAATTACTTTCCCCTTCCTTGGTGCTTTCCCAGGCTTCTTGGTATTGTACAATACCTGAGCTTGAACTGCCTCCTTTTGCGCATATGCTTTCAGAAATATCCTTACTTGTGTTTTATTTCTCTTGCTAACTTACAGAGTAACTTCCACAATGAAGGCTTGTTTTACCATTTCAGTATAACTCTTTAGTATGATGACCTACATTTCATTTTCTGCATATTCCCTTCTTACACTGAGATCAAAGGAGAGCTAATGATTGAGGCACGCTGGTCTTACTGAAATTCCTGTCCTCCTTTTGCAGAGGTGGTGTGAGCTTGTGCTTCATAGCATTTATTTAGCAAACTGCCTACTCTGCTATTTCCTATAAACTCACTTTTTGTAAGACCACTCACTTCCAGCTTCATTTATACTTCCCTTTACCCTTCATCACTCCCATGGATTAATGTTCTGATGTGATTTTTCTAGAATTCATTGTCCCAGTGTTCCTGTACCTCAGCTGGATGAAGAGAGCTGTCTGGTTAATTCTGAGAACTCAAAATCCACACAGGAGCAAAACGCATTAGGAATCATTTACTGAAATGCATGACCTTGAAATAGCATAGTTCCATAGCACAGATGGAGTTTACCAGACGTCAGAGACTATGAAATTATGAGATTTAAAAGAGTCACTATTTCGGAATGGTTTAAAAAACTGATATTACTGTATAGGATAGAGATGCTGGAAGTATATTTAAACAATCACATTTATACACGGATCCATGACTTTGGTGCCCAGACTAGTTTGCCCACCCTGCCTCTACAGTGTGCATTTACCTGTCCAAAGCAGGTACATTCTGAGCACAGTGAAAGGTTTTTTCTTCATTGATATAAAATGTGGGGTTCTTCCTTGAATCATCAGAATTAGTCTGGTGGTGATGAACCCTCTGCTATTTGTTGTCCAATGTTTGGCTCTTCAGCATGTCACATTCTGATCTCCTGGTGGTGACTGAAATGACCAAAAATCTACACAATATGGAATTGGCATTTGGACAGAAGAGCTGTTCTTCAAAACAGTCACACCATCTTTTAAGTTTCCAGGGCTAAAAAAAGAAGACAGTAAGGATTCTTCATCTAGTGATGTCTTAAAACAAGGCTGCTGTTAGCAATAGGGTTAGTACAGCAGGGTCCCATCTGTAGAGAGTTTCATGGATACATAAACATTATTCTTTCTCAGGCTGAAAGCTACTTGGGGACATTAATTTCTTTTAAGGAGACACTTTTCCTGTCCCTACTCTCTTTTTCATGCATTCTATCACTGAAATGCCACATTCCTTCATACCTCCAAGATGCTCCAATGATTGAAGCTTCCCTTAGTATTTGGGTCAAAAGCTTCCAGCCATAGTTGCCCATGGAATGTAACAGAGGATCTCTACTGCTGGAGAATAAAGGACAGGTTAGTCTGTCTGTATTTTCCAATGTCACAGCTTGCTGAAATCACTGCTATTGCTTAGGGAAACTGTTTTCTCAGCCCACAACAGTTTGCCTCAGCACTGTCATTTTCATCACATAAGGGTTAGTTGTGGATGAATGGTAGAAGGTTCAGCAGTTTATTTTCTTTGGATGAAATACTGATGTAAAAAACCTGTAAAAATTTATATTTTTTTTTCTCCTGTCTACCATTCTTGGCTGTCGGAGTCCAGGATATCTGGACTACACCTCAAATTGCCCTGGAGGGTCTGGGACCCTCACAGAGACCCCAGGAGGACACAGTCTTTGATCTGTGCCCCTGGGAAAAGCTCCCAACATTAATGGAAGAAGCAAAAGCAGTAAAAACATAAGTTAGATTATAGTTTAGTTTGTCACAGAAGTGAAACTTATAGTTTTGGGGTTTGTAGTACGGAAATAAAAGAAGACAAGATAGGGGATTTTGGGTGTTGCCCTAAGTTCTCTTTTCTTCTCCTTCTTGTTCCTTGTACTGCAGTAGAGGTGGCACGTAGGCATTGGTAGAAAAGATTTGAGGTAGAAGAAACGTGTTAGTAACAAGTTATGATTACTGGTATAGAACTGTAAATATAATACGTAGTATCAATTCATTGGTTATCAGAGTCCTTAAAACCTAGCAGCAGTCGCCATTCCACGGCTTTTGCAGCACATGCTTTGGTGTGTTAAATCCAGGTTCAGGATGGCATGCTGAAGTTGTGATAAGAACTTAATAAACAACAAGAGAAACTGAGAAGCTGTGGGTCCAATCTCTTTTATCTGGTATGGGACTTTGATAATTAGAAGAAAAGCTCCAATTTAGGAACCAGGGCAGCGACACTTGGCAGTTTTTCTTCCCATTCCTTGTTGGCAAACTCTCTCTACTGATTTCCTCTAGCAGTCTTTTTCTAAGATTCCTATACCTGCAGTGTAGCAGTCTCATCACACCCCTTGTACATCTCAACACATGGTGAACATTGAAGTCAACACCCTTTCCATGCTCTTCCCACCATCAACAGGCCAAGGAGCCCCTTCTCAGGACATGAGGTGTTGTGAGGTACTGCTGAATGCCAGCTTAAAGACCTGGAAGGGTGTTTTTCCAAAACTCAACAGACATACACCACTAAGTGATATTGCGGTCTTCTGGCTTGCCTCAATTTGGGTATGGGGAAATAGGAATGGAAGAATTGCTAGGGGAGAGAAAATAGCTGGTTTCAGAGTTTTAGCAATTCTTCTTCCTCTCCTTTTCTTCCTACCTCAAGGAAACCCTGTTACACATAGGAGAATGTCTCATATTCAGAATATCTTCTGTCCACATTCAGAGGCACTTGAGCTTTTGGTTCAAAGATGATGCCAGCAGATTTTGCCAAATCCCTCATATTTTGACCTGTGAGGCCTATTGCCAATAAGAAGTAAAGCACTTGTTCAAATATGTGAAATTAGATTGTACTTAGATGTCAGCTGAGGAATTAACATTTAATTTTCATATTTGTATGAGTTGTTTTTTACCACCAAATTAAAGAACCAGTATTAGTGGATCACAGCAGTGGATTCTGTACCAACATGTTGTAAGACCCAGTTTCTGCCACATGGAAATTACCATCTAAGCAGACAAAAGAAATACTATTATCCCGTTCGCAGACAGGGCATTCAAGCACAAACACGCTAAGGAATATGCCTGAGGATACCCAAGAAGACTACATCAGTCAAGTGAGCCATATTGGGGTATAAACAACACAAGCCCTTTACTTATTGCTTCTCCAGACACTTTGTATCTTCCTTTAAATCAAACTATTAATCCACTACTAGGAACACCACAGGTGAAGAAGCTGTTGAAATAGATTTTCTTTTTTGTTGTCTCTTTTTATGTACATGAGAAGAAGAGACTGTGGTTGATACAAATCAATGAGATTGATATACTTGCTGTCAGAGTTCATTATCTTTGAATATATATTTTAAAATAGATTATATGATGCTTGTTTATGCTCTTATATCACTGAAAATCAGAATCTATCCAAAAAATGAAAATGTGTCTAATGATTGAAGAATGGGGAAACTCAGGTAAAAGCAAACAAGCCAGCTTGATAACAAGTGCACAGTAAATAGACATTTCACTGAAAAAGAGACTTTTCAGATATTTCCATGACATGTTGTTGCCACTTGAAATGTGGTGCCTTCTGGTGCTGTCTCAGAATATCTGGCAGAACATGCTGTATGTAATCAGACACTATTTTTTCAATGTACAATTTTTTAAAATTCTGTCTTCTCTGATAAGCATCGTGCAAGACAAATGTTCTACTCGCCAAAAAATTTCCTTCAGAAAAATTGAACAAACATATCTTTAGGATTTTCTCTTGCTAGTAACTCTGACTCCCATCTTTAATAATCCTTAATGTAATAAAGCAAAATCTTTAAGATGCTTTGGCTCACTGTCAAATCTTCTATTAAAGGGAAAGATATTTAAAGGACACTTAAAAATAGTAGTAGTCGCACAAGATAATAATGGAAAAATCTACAATAATCAGTAAGCTTACCATTAAATCTAAATTTATCCTTCTATTACACAGAATAAACAATCACATCAAGGAGCTCACAATGTGAGCCCACTGCAATGTGGGCATTCACCACTCACCCAACTCACTCCTGTGATTAGAACAGCACTTGCCTTTACTACTAGTTTGTCGCAAATGAATGCTAATGAGTAATATTCCCACTAACTCTTACCCAACCAAATAATTTCTTGGTTCCCCAGGTAGAACTTGTGCATGGACATTTTCCAAAAGCACTGTCAAGGCTAAGGCCTGATTTTAGCCAGAGGTGTTTTAAAAAGCACAGGACAAAAAGGAAAATGGTGAAAATGAAAATCAGCAGAGACAATAACACATTCAGTGGTGACAAGAGCATTGGCAAGATATCCCAACCCAAGGTCAGCACATCTTCCCTGGCTATGGCAGAGCTTCTGCAGGAAACCAGCAATGTTTTCTCACATTATCACATTGACAGGAGCCATATAGGGAAGCACAGAAAGTGACCTGCAGTTTTCCTGGGTCTGGCATCAAGTCTAGTGCATTAGATTTGCACTTCTCCAAAACAGCTTATAAGATGCAAGGAAATATTTGCCCACTTGGCTCCCTGCAAATGAAAACATTTAAGTTCTTGCCTGAGCACTGCCTGCTAACAAGGAATGTAGAGAAACAGGAATGAATCAAGAGATTAAATCCAACGACGCTGAGATCCCTACAGCTGTGGCATGTACTGCTGTGCCATTTTGGATAGCATGCATTTTGGTTCCCTGGACCAAAAATCCATGCTGAAGTTAGAAGTTCTACCTTTCTGCAAGTTGTTTTTCTACCTGCCACATTGCATCCCAGCCATCCTCTCCAGTACAAGACTTTTTGCACAAGCTTTTTGCTTCTGACCATGTTTCTGCTTGACTCATTCCTTGTGTTCCAGGTGACACTGTAGACTTGCTGTCCACCACGGACCTCCCAGTGCGGAGCTGGGCCACGGGCAGAGGCAGAATGAGAGGCCTCACATGGCAGCCGTGGCAGCTCCTCAGGACACCCAGAGTGAACTGGCTCTTCATGAACAGCCTTTGCTTGGGGAAGAAGATAAAGGCATTGAGTTTCTCAAAGTCTTTGTGGTCTTTGTCAGCTGAAGGTTCTGGGCCAAGGAGATGAGCTCAAACTAGTAGATCAGCCAACAGTAAGATGCAGAGCTTCCAAATGAAACATGCTGGTATTACCACTGCACTGTGTGGTGGCTGCCCCTCAGAGCCTTCTGTCCTCTAAGTCCCACCAGCCAGTGCCCAAGCAGGCTGTAGTGGACAATCCAACAAAGGCAAAGTTGTGGTTAAAGATCCTGCAGTCACACTCCAAACCTTCTCAGTTTGGATTGCAGGAATCAGAGGTATCACTGAAGCATCCAAGACACCTCTCTCCATAGGTTCCCTATTCGATAATCTGATTCTCCCACACAGGGCCTATCCCACAGCAGCTCCAACTATGTAATCTGCAAGGACAGCCACTCAGAGATCAGTGGGCCTTGGTAGACTCACTAACAGACATTTACAGACCGGCTGCAACAGGAGGTCTCATGATATCTGTATTTACCCCTCCTCCAGCACTAGGTTCAAAGGAGATGCTGAAACCTTCTTTCCAAGCAGGATCATTCACAGCATGAAGTGGAAGAGGCTCTGTGCTGTGCGGTGGTGAAGCCACACCTGCACAACAGTGGGGAACAGGGCTAGTTTAACCACGTGCTGTGAAATTCTGGGCATAAGTGGAATGCGCTTTTTTTCATTGACTACAATATGGCAGGTCCTGATTGACAGACTAGACACAAATGTGCAAACTGCACAGGCTGCACAAATCAGTGCAGCCCTGATGGCTGCTGTGTCCTACACAGCTTCTGCAAGGAACTTGCTGAGCCTTTCCATCTGGACTAGAGCAAGAACTATTTCTTCAGCAGCTTTATGCCCATCTTCTGCAGTCTGTGGGTAGCTGGAGAAGACAGATGCCCCTCTGTGTCTGACCATGTCTTCATTAACAGGGTCAACTGAGCAGAACAGGGTGAAGTCCAATGATTTTTCTATTCCATTCTGTTTTCTAGAGGAAGGGTTTAGGTGCACCTGCTTTACCCTCACTCCCTATGGGACCTCAATCCATACTTCTTCTGAGCAAGCATGGTTTCTCTGACTGTGTCTGTCTTGGCCCTCTATATCTTTTTTGACCTTTCAAGCACTCTGGCATGCAGCTGCGGCTGCTGCCTCCACAACCCTCAGGAAACATCGCAGGCTGAGGGCTACTTGTTTTGCTAGAGAAAAATGACTGTGCCATGCAGTTCAGGAAAGGAGGGAGGGTGAGGAGAGATTGCTTGCTGCCTGCTTCCTGGGAGGGAGTGGAGAGAGTGGCAGAAGGAATAAGGCTGTATAAGCAGCTTGGGTGGATGGGGGAGTAAGACTTGATGAGGTCTAGAAAGGCAAGGGGAGGAACCAGCTGATTGGATCACACAGGACACTTCACCAAAGTGAAAAAAGCACCCTTCACCAAAGAAATCCTTTTTCATTCCTGTCCACAGTTACACAGGACCTTCTGTCCTGTCCCATTTTCTCTCTTTTTTATATCTAGAGAAACTCTTCATTTCCCCTTTCACCAAGGCTTTTGGCCAGTCACTCTATTTATGGAGTGGCTGTGCCTGCTGAACCTCACAAAAGGCCACTTGCACCCTAGATGTTATTGAGCCCCACCATTTTGTGGAGACAAAACTCCCAAATGGTCACCATGTGGTTTGGAACCTGCTGCCATTTTGTGTCCTTCAGCCCACACTTAAAGAGGACCCTGAAGAGAGGAGGACACAGCAGACATTACTCTTGCTTGTGCTCCATTAACAGACCTACCTGGCACTTCTTGAGAGCACAACCAGTGGAGACAGAAACTCTCCCAGTAGAAAATGCAACTTGTATACCATGACAATTGCTGAAAAAAGGAAATTCATAGAAAAACAGCCCACTTACTCAGGCTGGAACGAATAGTACTGCTACAGGGGATCACTGACATAGGCTGAGGCTATGTGTGGGCTGAAGAGGTTTCCTGGATTAGTCTTATCTGAGGGACTCTGTGGGGATCCAAACGATACCTTCTCCTTGTGACTTTCTTGCATGGACTGTCCAGAGCACAGATACCTAAGGGAGTGTCTGATTTAGTTGTGTACTCTCACTGGAAGACATGTTCAAGGTGTCTGTTCCACCTCTTAAGATGCGGAACAGCTACCATGTCACCACCCTGGATGGTTGTTTCCTCAGGTCTTCAAGGACATGGACACCTAGAACTTGTCATTACCAGCTGGCAACCTTCTGAGAGTACTGCAGTGCCATTACCTTCAAGCTCTAGGTTGATCTGTGCTGACTTTCTTGGAAGAGAAATGGGATTGATGTTAACAAACAACAGCAGCAGAAGTTACAACAAGCAAAGTAGGAAAAGATTAAGCAGGGGAACTCTTACAGAAGATGAAGCAGTGAATTTCAGAGGTTCAGAGCCTAACAGTCAACTGGAAACGTGAGGGATCTGGTATGGTTTGGGCTCTGGCGCAGCCTGAAAAGGACCTCAGAGTGTCAGAGAATCTTCCAGAGAACTTCAGTCCTCTCTAGAGAATTTTTTGATAGTGTGGCCAATGTGCTGTTTTGAACTCTTTAGAAGTGAGCACACAGTATGATCCACCTGAAAGGGGCTTGGTTTCCTCTAGAAAGGCCCAAGTCTGCATGCACCAACCCTGCTCTGTGATCCACACCAACAGGCAGCACATGGGGACAATGAGGGGCACCACTCCAGGGCCACACCAGCAATCAAGGCAACCTGCATCTGTACCTGCAGCTGACGGCTGGCACTGCACAAAGAACACACAAAGCTGCTGCTGTGAAGGAATTACAGACAGTGGTACAGCCCTGAGATCCAAGAGAACAGCAGAGTCCTGATTACAGCTTGGCACTAGATTAGATCACAAGTGCAGTCAAATCAAGTATTGCCAGAAGTGTTAGCTGTCCCCAGAGGGACCGGGAGCAGGAGACTTCATGGCTTCAGCTGCAGCCCTGTCCAGCTGTGGCCAAGGAGCCTCCTACATGGCAGCACTGTGCCCAAGGCAGGAGGAAGCAAAGCCAGCTTCCTCCTCAAGAGGGACCTAAGATTCACATCACCAGAAGTCACACAATGATGCAGTCAAAAGGTATGGTCTGTTCATTTTGTTTGGATTTACCTGATATTAGTGGAATGATAGAAATTTGCATTAGTACTGGCATTAAGATTCTTTACACTTAGGCTCAAAGTGATTACAAGGCTTTGGCTTCCAAGTACTTTCATTAAGCTGTGCCTTTGCATTTGCTGAAAATGCTTCTTATTTTGTTGAAAGCAAGATTTCACACTACGTGTTTGACCAAACTTCGTTGCAATTCCTGCTCTCAGAAAAGTAAAGTCCTTTCTCATTTCATTGTAGGAAGTCATAAAAACAAACCTGTCATTCATCCGTGCCCTGCAGGCTTTTCAACTCTTCTTTTGGCACTTGCCTTAGTATTGCAGAACCTTTATAGATAATTCGGCGATGAAGTGTTAATGCTTTCTGGTGTGGAGAGTAAAGAACAGGCTTTTTTTCCCAGAAAGAAACAGAACAATGTCTAGTGTTGACAAAACTTTAATTATTGGTTTTGACCTTTTAGTGTGGAACTATATCCGAGTACAGATTCATCCTCACTTCTTTCTTTCATGTCAATCTGTATTTAATGAGAGACATAGTGCAAAGACCACCTTTTCTCGCCATGTGGGATTGGATTGGACATGGTTATAGACATTACGTCCACAAACAGCAAGATTGCATTATTTTTGTGTTTTAATATATAAAAAAGCTGCCCTAGGGATAACAGTCAGGTCTAAGTAATGTACACAAAACATATGGGCTCCTGCTGTGTATTTCTGACACTCCTTAACACTGAGAATTAAGATCTATGACTCTCATCTCTCAGATGATAATATCAAGACAGGCTGCAGTGACTGCACAGAGCCTTTCTGAAATCAAATTGGTCTCTGAGCAAACACAGCAGGTCATATGAGAACTGCTAAATAAGAACAGTTTAGAACTGCATATATAGAAACAAGGTCCATTTACTGTACCAGGTGAAGCTGTACCTGGTAGTTGTCTCTAACTCAGTTCTGTGATACAGGGTCATGCTTTTACTGGAGATATGGACAGGAACTACCAACAGCAGCTCATAGCTATGTAAAGAGGTAATCTCCGGTGGAAAAAACCCCAACTGTCACCAAATAATTAATCTTGCATTCCTCTTGAGAGCCCTCCCACACAAGTGGGGGAAGGTGTGTCATGATTCAGATCACTGCCAAAATAGCACGGTGTGGCATTTCGTAGTTTAATTGTTTCTACAGATCATTTATTTTTTCTGTAAGAAAGAGTGATTTGAGCTCTCATCCTTGAAATACCAGGTGAACTTCATTAAATGCAGTTTACTTTTTCAGAGTGACTAACAAGACCTCTGGTGCTGTGGAAAGTACAGCAGACTGCACACTCCCCAGGCAGCTATGCCAACACCACACAGTCACAATCATGCCCCCCCATGTCCTTCAGCATGTATTCACCATAGGACAGCCACAGTCTCTGGCAAGTAGTAAGAAAACTGCTAGCAAGACCCCTTAAAAGGCTAAATTTTGAGGGAGAAAGTCCAGGGGAAATATGATGATCCCACTACTTGGAATTTTAATCCAATGGACTTCTACCTTCTCCCTATTTAATTATCAGCAATAAGGATGTTCTTATGCCTCAAGAGTCTCGCGGAGTACCTCAACACATAGCATTGAGAGGAAGCCCTTGCATACCTACCACACACCTTACTCACATGTAAAACTTAGTTATACACACTTAGTCAACCCTTGTGAGGCTATATCTGGAGTACTGTGTCCAGTTCTGGGCTCCTCAGTACAAGAGAGACATGGAGCTCCTGGAGGGGGTTCAGCAGAGGGCAACCAAAATGATTAAGGGACTGGAGCATCTCTTATGAGGAAAGGCCAAAGGAAACACCCTAGAGAAGAGATGACTGAGGGGGGGAGCTCGTCAATGCCGGGAAGTATCTGAAGGGAGGGTGCCAAGACAATGGAGCCAGACTCTGCTCAGTGATGCTGAGCAATGAGACAAGAGGCAAAGGGGAGAAACTGATGCACAGGAAGTTCCACCAGAATTTGAAGAAGTTCTTTACTGTGTGGGTGACCGTGCAATGGAACAAGTTGCCCAGAGGGGATGTGGAGTCTCTGTCACTGGAGACAGAGACTGGACAGAATCCTGTGCCATGTGCTCTGGGATGACCCTGCTGGGGCAGGGAGGTTGGACCAGATGACCCACTGTGGTCCTTTCCAACTGACCCATTCTGTGATTTGGTGAACTTAGTAATTTCTTCAGTAAATGCCTTTTTTTTTTTTGCTCTAGAAATGTCAGAAGTGGCTTCTTGTATTAGTTTCAGCTCAGCACTTGCATATTAGGGAGGTAGTAAGTGTTTTAAAATAGGTTTGTAGTAAGTTCATAAAGCCTTTGTAAGATCTCAATGCATTCAGCATTTATTTGTCTTTTATACGTCAGTCTGGCTTTCTCAGAAGTAAAAATGAAGAAAATTATTCTCTAGTTAAACAATTAAACCACACATCCAAGGCAGTGAAATGCTTTTTAGAGATATACACAAGTGCATGTGTGTAACTACCAACAAGTTCTTGGGTTTTCTAACCATGCAATTACCACATTAAAAGCAAAATATATGACAATGCAAAGTCAGTTGTAGAAATAAATCAGAGTAATGGATTACAGTTTCCCAGATTTTTTCATCCTGAATTATAAACATGTATTTCTACCACTTACTGATCCACTACACTGAGATTAAAATTAATTTGATTTGATCTCAGTACTGGGTTCCTGAGCTCAAAGTATCCATGGCAAGCACAACACACGAGGAGATTGGAAACCACAGCAAGGTAAGCAAAGTACTCAGCAATTCACCCTGAGAGTGCCATCTGATCTATCCCTTGTTAAGGGATTAATGCAACACTGGTTGAAATTGGTGAGGTAAATACGACAGAAAAAAGGGCTCCTGCAGGCACTAAGGAGAATACATGAAGAAATAGGAAATAAATCTACTTTTTAAGTGTCCTAGTGTTTATCTGAAAGTAATCTGTAAACACACACAAAGCGCATTAGTTCTTTGTAACTGATAAACAGAGGCAATTCCCTTTCACCTTTACACGGAGATACCCTTGCACTGCACTGCAGTAGGGTGAGCCACAGGTCACATCAAGAGGCACATTTCTTCAAGGTAACACGGTCACTTACCTTATCTTAGTCATGAAAAATGGAACGTGCACTGTTACAGAGTCCCCAGGACCTTCCTTTGAAGCCATAGAGGCTGTGTTCCAGTTTTAGAAGTGTTCTTCACACTTACTGCTGCAATGAAATGTTTGAATTTAATTCACTATTAATAATAAAACAATATTTATAAATATAGGTGCTTAAGACAGGAAGTATTCTGTGATCCAGCAAACAATATTTATGTTTATTTAATATTTTTAAAGGCCAAGCCTAGGAGAAGTGAAGCACAAGGGCTGCAGTTCAGTCCATACATCCTTACAGAGCAAAGCCTCTCAAGTCTTTCAACTTCAGAGAGCACCTGCCCAGAAGGCAGTTTGCACTAGTTACTAGTGAACTTGGACTTTGCTCTTCCTTAAATAGCACATATAAGAAATACCAACAACACAAATAATACTCCCCCCCAATTCCTTCAGCAGCTGAAATAGAATTAGTGGAATGAGAAAGGCAAATAAACCCACAGCACATATGATGACTCTGAACAAATGCGAAAGCAGAACTGCAGTCTGGTTTGCAATAGCCCTTCATCTCCACTTGAAATCCTGAAACAGACAACCGTGACTTAACTAATATATGTGTTAGGGATAAAGAGTAGACTGACTTACACAGCATTTGCAGTGACAGTTATTTATTCAATAAAAAGCATCTCATGTCCACTCTGTCACAAATCTCTAGTAAATAGATTCTATTTATCTCTCCACCTACTTCTTGTTCCTGTCTTCCTTGCCACTCATTATCGTCTCTGCAGTCAAGAGTCACAATATCTGATGCATCACTTCACTAGCACTCATTTCTTCAGTTAAGATCTCACCAGAGACATCCCTCACTATGAAAGCTTGATCCTCACTCAATAAGATTATTGCTGAACTCCCTCCATGGACTCTCAAACCCCTCACAGCAATTCCTTTACTTCACCCTAGGCTGGTCAAAGTAGAGCTCTAATAGCAAGTCATCTTGAGTTCACTGCTTTCAATGAATTCCTTTGCTGGTCTCTTGCCTTTCTGTTCATGTTTTCCAGCTTCAGTGGAAAACAATCTCACAATCTCACTTCCATCATCACTGCCATTTCCCCCTATCTTTCCTTAAAGCTTTCTTCTTGCAGAAACCCTGCATCTTTGCCATCATCTCCTTTCTTCAACTGCAACATGCTAAAATTAAGATTTTGTTCAAGCACAAAGGAGATGGAATTACAGTTCATGGAAAGTTTTTTGAAAATGTCTGAGATCAGAGGTCATGTATCAGTCTAATAGAGTGTTTATTAAATGTGTCCTGATGATGTGTTTGATGCATCTGTTAAACCATAAATAGCAGTAACATTAAGGAAAAGGGCAATTGCTGAGAATTTCCAAGAGCTGTAGCACATGCCAGGGATAATAGATGGAGATGACAGAAATCAAGGTTAGACTCCTCTGTTAGAATCATCTACTCACCCCTCATAGTAAAATTTTGCACTGAGCTCTCTTGATGCTCATCACCAAGAGGACAAAATGAAACCCCATTATCCCACCAGCTAAGGTGAATAGATAGTAGGTGTGCTGGGAACATCATTTGAGGATTGTAGTAGCTTGTTTTTCCTAAGAGAAGAAAAAGGTATTGTACATTAAAAAAGTATGGAAGTGTGCTGAGGTTTCTCCTTGGACACTGTTATTCACACATAATCTGTACCCTAGAGTCTTTCTTTAGGCATTGTCAAACAGAGAGAGAAAGAACAAGATTTATAAATATAAGATGTCACTAAGGGTATGGTTAAGGGCCAAATTAAGGAGCAGAGCAACGAAGGAAGGGACTGGAAGGTGGGAAATAGTGTCAAAGATTTAAATAATTTAGGTTTAAAAAAACCCCAAACAACAGAGAGTGGGAAGCTAGTGAATGTGAATTAAATTGGAGCTGAAATAACTCTGTACATCAAAATATTCCAATATAAAATATATGACCATTCCTATCATGTATGTAGTGGGAATAAAGCAAAGACATTGGAGCAAAAGATATGGAAGAATGTAAAAGAGAGAAGGATATCTAGAAGAAGTGTCCATTTCAATATTGAGCTGCTTCACGGTTTTCCCAGTTTCACTGAAATAGATCATCACAAGCAAGTAGCATTTTCCAGAGGGAAGTTAGTTAATAAAAAAAATATTATCAGCCCTTGCTATAAATGATACTTGTCTCTGTGCCCAGATATTTTGCCTTTGGGAGAAAAGCAGTTTTCTCCCCCCACCTGCTGTTATTGGAGAGATTTTACAGTATTTTCTCATGCTGCCTCCTCATGGTTCCAGTGAATAAGTTGCTGTAGACTGGGACTATGGATAGATCCCCATGAATTTTATAGAGAGGAAAAAAAGCTGACAAATGTGGTTCTAAAAATTTAGTTTTCAGGTCATTTGTTGACAGGTTTTATATCACATCCAGATTACAGTTTTAGTTAAGGTACTGCCTGGGAATATCAGACAGAAATTAGGAGTCTATTTCTGAACACAACATAGAAATAAATAACATAAATTACACCACTCCTGATAAGAATTAAAATTGCTAGACAAATCCTGTGCCCAGTCAGATAGTTTCATTGCAGAAGCTCACAGTCCAGGAGTTGGTTCTGACACAATGGAGACACCAAAGAGAAAAGAGTGACAGGGGACAGGCAAGAAAACAGGCAGCAAAAAAGAGAATGAAGTCTAACAGAAATCCAGGGCTTTGGGGATGCAGCTCCTTATTGGCTCACTCTATCTTCTAAAAGTTGTTACAATGGCCCCAACAGTACAGTTTGCCACAGGGCCTTTTCATCATTTCTGTTTTGCTTTATTCAGAAGTCATTCAAAATTTAGATATTGGAAAGTTAGATGAAGAGTTATGAAAAAGCACAGTAGAGTTCAAATTTTAAACAGACTTGCAAGTGAGCCTTGGCCTTACCTCTTCACTGAAGGAGAAAGGTGGGA
This sequence comes from Calyptomena viridis, assembly GCA_013390005.1. NCBI lineage: Eukaryota > Metazoa > Chordata > Aves > Passeriformes > Eurylaimidae > Calyptomena > Calyptomena viridis. The sequence continues at coordinate 103,969 of WEIV01021468.1, forward strand.
ACTCATATTGTACACCTCTGACAAATATTCACCTGATGTAATAAGATCTGAACTAAATAAGCCCTCAAGTCAACCACTTTTGAGAAGTTCACTGGAATTTTCTGCTTTTTTATTGAAGAGTGTTCTAGCTAACTTTTGCTGATCATTCAGTATGAGGTTCTATAGAGCTATAGACATGACATAATCTTCCCTAATTACTATTAATGGTGAAGAACCATTACTTCTTCACTTTTCATCAGTTTTTCACACTCTGGTAGATTGCTTGTCCTCATTTTAATCAGTCAACTCATCCCATGAGTCAGAATCTGTATAAATGTCAAGTCAATACTTAATTCTGTTAAGGTTGAAATTGAAAACCTTATCTCATAAACCAAACTACATTTTGCAGGCTGGGCTCTGAGTCAAAGTCAGGTGATGTGAGGGAAAGCTCAAAGAATCAGAAGAAATTCCTGGAACATTTTGTAAGCCAGTGACAATAAACTGTGTGTCTTACCAAATTCCACCTCAGGTAGATCCCTGCCACCCTACACTAGAGTATGCTGTCACAGGCTTACAATTTCCAGTAAAAATCATTGTATTTTAGTAGGGACTTGTTCTGCATCCATTAGTGGCATCCTCAGTGCTGAAAGGCTTAATAAGTTGCTTGAGATATCTATAATAGTGTATTATCACTCACTTATTGGAAAAATATCAGGCAGATTATCAAATGATTCTCTCTCTTTTTTTCCCTCTTCTTTTTTTTAATTAAGAACTGAGGAGACATTGCTTTTAACTCAGGAAAATTCTGTAATCTTTCAACACACAGAGATCACAAGCCATATTAAAAGGATATATATGAAGGTGTCTTCAGACAACAGTAGGTCCTGAATCTACAAAGATTTTCTAATTTCAAAGCTTCAAGAGGACACCATTTTTGTGATTTGACAGAAGGAAGAGAAGAGTGGAGACTTGTGATCCTGCTTAGATGTTTGCTGGGAACTCGGTCTCCCAGTATGGTGACTTTTTCCTTGATGGTTTAGATAGATGTAAGATTGAATTTACAACTAAATTATCTTCATAATATTAGTAAATGAGATTGCACTGTTCTCTATTTATAGTCTTCTTGGAAATGAAAGATTCATCTGCCCTTTTGGAGACAGACATCAATGAACAGACTAAGAACTCCAAGCCAAATATTTTCCAGTAAAAATAATTTTACCTATTTTTAGGTTTGTATTATTTTACTTACTTCACATATAATCAAGCAGAGGCAGTAAAAACATGGGGGGTTGAGCTGCTGAGTACCCTGCATTTTCTGTGAAAGAGAAATATAAATAAGCCAGGTAGGATGTCTGCATGGGATCTGTTTAGCTTCAGAGAAGTAAGGAACATTTTATGACTTCTCACAACATCTTACGACTGTTATACAGGTGCTAGTAAAGAAAATGTAAGTAAAACAAAACAAAAAAAATGTTGAGCTGAGAAACATAATCATTTCTCATTTGAATAGATCCTACAGCAGAGTAAGTGCAGCCTTTAAAAGTGTCACCACTAGACCTGGGCTAGACCTCTCTGGGAAGTGTTTCCTCCTCTAGTGATTGTTAGGCCCCTCAAATACTAACTCAGGTCATAAACACCTGAGGAAAGACTGACCTGTTTAAAAAACTGCTTGTTTTAAACCAAAACCTAAAATATTTAAGACAGACTAATAGACTTATAAAAACCGTAAAAAGCATTTCTCAGATACAGGTCTTCAGCATTTAGCATGGACTACAATAATTGAATTCCCAAGTAGCCTTGAGGTATGACCAGAACAATTTTGGCAAGATCGCCTATCCTGAGCAACTGGACATGAATATTTGCTCCCTCAAACACAAATAGAAAACAAAACTCTGTTGACTAAAACCAAAACCAATTCCTTCCTCATTCTTTACACATCACTTACTTGGAGAAATAGGGTAGGGTTAAAGCATCCTTGCAGTAGGGCAAGGGGGATGGAGAGCTACAACAGAAAGGAGACAGAAGTCACTACTTTGTTTCCCTCCATGCTGGTAGTCACATCCCCATGATGGGAAAAGGAATAGTATAGCCCGAGTCTTTGTTTTGGAAAGGGTTTTGAGATGCAGATATGGTGTGAGCTTGGCTTTTCCTGTTGGTTGGAATTCCTGATCTTGATTTGTGTTTAAAACTTTAATTGATGTTACAGACTGGCTTTCTTAGGTTTAGCACCCACACAAATGGAGAGATGACCTCTTATTATATCTACATAGATAAGACAGGCAAAAAGAGAGAAAAATCTTGCATTTCTCTTGATCATATGAAATAAAGCACAAAGTTTAACCCAGAGTTACACAGAAAGCACTGTGGGAAGAGCACAGTACACTACTGAATCTCTGTGTTCAGTCCAGACCCCTGGAAAGATAGTATTTGTATGTATGCCTGAACTGGTTTGGAAGGTTTTGTCCTTGTCAGTGAAGTCCAGTCATCAGCACTAAATATGTTTCTCAGCTTATCTACTCTACCTTCCTAAAGTGAACATTAAATCCCAAAACCACAGAATTTTGGGAAGGAATCATAGGAAATACTTTTTCACTGATGTCAGTAGATTTTTCGTATGCTTTTCAGTTAAGAAAGGATTTCACTCCTTGGATGAATTGAATGACAGTGTAAGACTTCACTCAAAACAAACAACTGTCTGACCTCCTTATTGCTGAAGGAAACTTAGTGCTAAACTGTTCTTTCCTTGCTTTCCAGTAAAAATATCTAGAGCATCTTTCTGACCCATGTAAGTTTCTATCAACTTAGTGTAGTAAAGATGTATTGCACACCCACAGTTATATTCTCAAACATGTTCTCTATTTCTACAGTGTTTGTAGTTCAGCCTGTAACAATAATACATGATGCAAGGAAAATGGAAGAGTCAAAAGATGAAATTAAGTCATTTGGATGTAAGCAAACAATTCTGAGAAGTTTATTCCTTTAGTTTAGTCTGCCTTCTTTCATTAGTGGAAGCCTAGTGTTTATAAAAATCATATTAAAAAATAAAAAAAAAATTCTTTATACCTTAAAGCACGAAGTTCTGTTAGTGGAAAGAATGAATTTCAAAGGTAATTGAAACAGTCTACTTCCAATCAGAAGCATCCTATAGTTCTGTCCACATGAATGTAAACATCCTCATGCAGCACAAAGGGCTTTGTTAGGGAAGGCCACTCCTCTCCATGCTTTTCCTGGACCACTGTGCCAGTATCTGCTGCTGTGCTGTGCTGTGCTGTGAATGCTGCCTGCAGAGCTTGATCAGTGTGTAGATGACCAAGGAAAGGACTTTCCATATGTTGGTTAGATCTTTCTCTTCAATTCCAAGTCAGGCCTTTCCAGAGCCTGCTGTCAGGATTCCTGGTGTGTAATTTCCTGTTCCAAGCACAACTGTTGTAATCGAAGGCTCACCTCCCACTCCTTCATCCTTTGGATGATTGCTTCCCTGGTCCCAGGAACAATTGCATTCTCTTCAGGGGGGAAGAGGGGCTAGTTGATGCCATCAACTGCCATCAGCACTAGGAACATGCGGAAGATTCCAACAGCCATGGCAGATCTGTCCTTGAAAGAGAAAGAAGGGTGAAATGACCCAAGATTCAGACTAGATTCCCTCACGAAGAGAAAAGAAAGAAGGTCCCCACTGGAGGAAAAGCTTTGGTGTCCTTTCTAGCTGTTAAGGAAACTTCCCAGTTTGACCATTCATGCAGAACTCTCTGGCAGCCACAATTCCAAAGCCAGAATTTAACTGCTGGGACCAAAGCCCCAGTTTGACTCCCTACACACTCCATTCACACGCAGTCAGATCAGGTTTCCTTACCAGTTCAACCCCAGGTTTCCCAGCAGAAAGCCTGAGCTGGGTGCTTCAGAGGAGGACTCCCCCCGCAAAAAAAAAACAAAACCTGGGCATTTATACGCTCACAATCTACCCATGCACAAGTCTTGCTCTTCCTCCCTTCCTCAGGAGTCTTCAGCTCCTGCCCTCCCTCTCCATGTCTGTCCATCTTGCTGGCATGGCCAGTCTTCACCTCCTTTGCTATGCAAAAGGCCAGAAATTCCCAGCTCCTGCTGTGTCCCTCAAGGTCCCTTCACCTACAAAGCTTGTCAGTTCATGGCCTCTTGTCTCAGGCTCCCACCCAGAGCTCAACGTGCATTTCAATCTGCATCTCCATCTGCAGTTTGCAAATTGAGCTACCTGCACCAGATGTCTTCATTAACATAGCCCTGAAAAAATGCTGGAGTCCACAAGTGCTACTAAGTGCACTCCTGTTGCTGCAAGTTCAAAACCCAGCTGCCTAGAGAGGCTTGATAGCAGATGATGAGGGCGAAGACGATGTGAAACACAGCCACCACAAAAGATAAACTGCCATATTTTAGGTGAGAGAAGTTCAGCACATTAGATGATAGAGGAAACAATACAAAGTCTCCCAAGTAGGAGGAGGAGAGGAGGGACCTGACAAGCTGGTTGCAGGCAGACAAGGGAGATGTTGCCCAGCTGTGCACAAATGAGCTGGGGAGCAGGAATGCAGCACCTGGTTTCCAGCCACTCTCATCACTTCAAACCCTCCAACGGTCTTTAGCCAAAGCTGATGAAATCCTGCTCAGTGTTCACTGAGCTCGGCCTGGCAGCCGAGTCCTTGAAGGGCTTGGGGTTTCATTGAGGCCTCCTGGCTCTCCTGAAGCCCTTCCCTCAGTAGTGTTAGGCAGGGGCTACATCAGCTCTGACTGGACCATATGTACAGTTTCCTTTCCCCCTTTCCATCCTCAACTGTGAATCCAAACTGGGCGATTGGGCTCTGCCCTGACTTCCCAGGGCCTCACAGCCTGCGGGGCTGCTGTTACCTCTGCTCAGCCAGTGCCAGCTGCAGCTCAGATCAGACTGTGCTAGGGGGAGGTACAAGTGCTCCTCTGGATCAGAGCATCATTAAGCTGTTTTTGGGTTTGCGAGAGGGCAGAGACTGTTTTAAATCAGTTGCATCTTCTGAGCAGTGAGATTATAAGGAGACATTTTTCCTCTAGGTAGAACACTTTCAGAGGATTTATAAGACTTGTTTAGGAAAATAAGTAAGGGTCCACATTGTTCTCCATTTTGTCTTGCTATCCAGCAAATGAAACACAAATTAAACCTGTAACTTCCAATTTACACCTGTTTCTTCTATGTGCTTCTCACTAAGAAAGAGAGAAGCAGGAAGAGGACTTTCTCTTCTGAGGAAGAGAAAGTCCAGGCTGCCATCAGACCATGGCTGGTGAGAGGATCAGATGCAAGATAGTAGTTCTTGCAAATCTGCACTGCCATTCTGCCTGTCACAGCTGGGGAACTTGGAGTTGCTGAGGGTTAAAGCACACTCCAGGACACAGGCTTGGCTAGCTGCTGTTATCCAAACAAGTTGGCAGCAACTCCCTTTTCCACTGAGAAGAAAGGCTCCTGTGTTAGATTTGATAACTTCACCTTTAATTCAATAAGTCTCCTCAGTATGAAATTAACTGAAATGAGAATCTTGCATTACGGACTTTAAGCCATCAGCTTTTTTCACTGTTTTCAATGTTTTTTAATTATACACCAAAGTACTTGAGAAGTACTGGGGTGGAGTATTTAGGTCTTAGGCACTCTTGAGAAAGCTAGGTTTTTAAGTCAGGCTCTCACCTTGATTTGCTTCCTACTTTGAAGCTGCTGCATTCACTGCTTCTGTTTAGGAGCACACTTAGCATCTCCTCAAACAGTGAATTCTTCCACATATAGGTTGATTCCCACCACGCATGTATGGAGCCCTGTAAGACAAACTTCCATCCAGGTCTTGCTGAAACAAGTAATCATCTGGTTTGATTGTAGCTGGGGATACATATACCTCACTAAAATGAGATTTAAACACTGGCCTTTGTTTAAAATGGCTTCAGGAAATCAGTAAATTCCTCTTTGAGAGCTGATACTTGAAATAATAATCACCAAAATATAGCACACAAACTCAAGCAGAAATGCAAGCCTAGCTAGAAACCCAGATGTGGCAGGAGGTATTTGTCTTGAGTCCTGCCTTGGTTTTTGGGCACTCAGGCACATGCATAATGCCAAAGAGGGGTACAGAGCAAGGAGAGAAGGAAGCTCACCCTGAACAAGCACAGTAGTGTAATCATGAAAAACACCTTGGTGAGCAAAGGAGGATGTTTGCTATAAAAGCATGGAGTGACAGTCTCAGCTCCAGTGGTTCTCCAGAGCTGAAGGAAGGACTACTGGCTTCCCAAATAAACAAGATATGTTCCCAGCAGTACCTCTCTCTTTCACCAATTTATCTTCATTGAGACAATCAACAAGACCGCTGGTTATGCACACCAAAAAAAGTATCAATTCTAACAGTTTTTTAGTTACCAGAAAAGAAAAAAAAGTCATGACAAAGAAGCTGAGGAAGATACACATGTGCTTTGTTTGTCCCTGAGTGATGGGAAAAAACAGGTGGCACAAATCCTGAAACATCACTATATAGAAAGCTTTTCTCCCTTGATTGTTCAATGCACTGTGCCTTTTATTCTGCTTCTGCTGCATCAACTCACATGTGATCAGGCAAAAAGAAACAATACTGATTTTTTTAATCTATAAGCACCAAAAACTCTCCAGGAGCACAAAGGACCAAAGAGCCCCAGGTTCACACAGCAATCCAGACCTGGAGAGACACTGTGTAATTCTACTTCCTTTTTTCTCCTAGAAGAACAAAAACTGCACTTACATCCTGAAAGGAGGAGTCAACAAAGGGCGTGCTAGATGACCTAACAGACCTTTTTGCTTCTCTAATGTCTGATTCATTGCAAAGAATGTAGACCTGTGAATCATGGCACTGAGCTGAACAAGCAGTGACACAACTGGACCCTAAAGATCTCCAAACATTTCCACTCATCCAAGGCCTCGTCATGAAAATATAATGAACAGAAAAAGCTGATGTGTTCAAGACAGAAACACAAACCAGATGGCAGTGTGCTGGCCTGATCCCTCCAGTGGCAGGTTTCCCTACAGAGGGAGAAGTTTTTGGGCTAAAGACTGCGTGGGCAGGGTACGGAAAGGAATCCCAAATGGTGGAGGATCTGATTCACATTGTAATCATTTGTAATAGCCTGCAGTCAGAAGGCCAAATACTGTCATCTCCTCAAATCTCATAAGCAAAGCAGTGTAAGTTGGATCAATATTTGCAGTGGAAGGTCTCCAAGTGGCACCAACTCGTGCAGGAAACAATGCTGATGAGAGCTGGGCTTGACCCAGCACTGAGCCAGAGCCGCAGGACAAGGTTTGGAAGGAATTACTCTGGCAGTGCTGCCACTTCTTACCCAGGGCTGTAAAGGGCAGCCCTGGTGATGTCTGGTCAATAGCAGCAGCAGGCCACTCTCTTTGAGCAAGATTTCCTGATACCCTGGACAAAGTCCAGCCTATACAATTGCATCCTAACTCCTCACTGAAGCTGGAGACAACAAGGCTTTGCCCTGCTAGGAAACCCCATGCAGGGCCCTGGGCTCTGTATTTATGTGCAGTCCAGACAGATGGTGACCCACAGTCCTAATTAACTTTAGAAATTTAACAAGCTGAGGCTGCTGAACTCAGTCTGGAATCTCAGACTGATTTCAATGAAACCTAAGGAAATGCTTAAGGAATGTGTTGGTTTTCTTGAGCTGTTGTCTCCACTCAAAAATAGTGTGCCAATAGATAATTCTAAGTTTGAAATGAGGATCTTTGCATATGCTTCAGCCTATTTTTTTTCTATTTTGGAAATGGCCAAAGAATTTGAGACTGAAAAAATAAGCACAAGCAACATACAGTTGTTTCCTTGTTACTGAAACAAACACTAAGTCATATATTATCATTGTCATAAAAAAGACTTCATGGGGACAAAGAGACTCAATGCTACAGCCTGCAGCAAAGATACCATTAATAAAATAAATCACATCATTCACAACTACAAGTGCTTCACTTTAAAGGCAAAAAATAGGGAGAATAGGACTGTGTGTACTTGGATGAAAGAGAACAATCTGTATCAGTGTACTGCATACATCAACACTGCTCATACAATGAATAAAGAGGAAATGCAACCCAGTCAAATACCTTTATTAATCTTCTGCACAATGACCTTCTACTGAAGTCATATAACCAATGGTCTACATGCTATATAAGCTATCAGATTGCTCCCCATGAATAAATAAAATTCCACAGAAAAAAAAAATGAGAATGAAAGCTCAATTATTGGTATCTTTTAAGACTTGTGGGCAAGTATTTCAATAAAACATAAGATGACTTGAGGCCAAAAAGGAGCACACTGAAGTTTTTCAGCATAAGCAGCAAACTGATTCTCCTGTTAATATCAACTTCAGCCAAATTTGACATACAACTTGAGACTATTTTTTTTCTTCATGCAAATCAGCTGGATGAAGGACAGAAACCCAAGCAAGTAGTCACACAGAGAGGAAAAATGGATACTATGAAGTAGCAGTCAGACTAACAAGGGCATCAGTACTGAACTGCTAGTCAGCCCCTCCATAACTCTACATTAGCCAAAATGCTGCTGCTTGTCCACAGAAATACAGAAAGGGAACTAGAAAGCCTTATGAAAGTGGAAGGAAAAGCAGTGTGGTTATGAGCACGTGATCAAGATACACAATACAAATATGTAGGAAAGCTACATTAGCTCTGCTGTGAACAGAAAGCTTACTTTTCTCAAGGATTTTATGGTTGTGCTTTTCAACAGAGAAACCAACAGGCCAAATTCTTTGTCCTGCTAAGGAAATTCGGTGGCAATATAAAGTGCTGTTTTAAATGAGACAGATGTTCCAGCAGAGGAGACTTGGTGGTGCCATCCACCCTACAGCTCCCTCAGATGGAATGTGACAGGATCAGAGCTGATCTGAAATACATTGCATCCAATCTTCCTTTAACACAAACAACTCTAAGTATGTCTAAGATTGATTTTTGGACAAGAGAGGTTCTGAATTGGAGAGATACAATAATTTTCACGGATTAGTTCTGAGTTATGGACTGGGATTTACCCAATCCATTTGGTTATTTACATGCTGTGAAATGTATAAATAAATGCTTTCTAAACACTAACCAAACTCTCAGACAGCTCACAGACACACTCAGAAAAGGTCAGAAAATATTATAAATTCCAGTAGAGTTGCTGAGAAAGTGGAGATCAAATTTTCAGAAGTTGAATTTTCGTGAAAAGAAAACTTTACATTGGGTCTTGAAGGCATAAGTAAAAGCTGAGGCAGAGCACACTCAGGAAAAGATGCCATCAATTAATTCTGTATGGGGAAGGCTTCTAAACTTTTCTCGATAAGCTCCATTAGGAGAGAGAACGGGGCAGACACAACCAATCTTTACTGCCCTGCAGAGACATAGGGAAAGGTATCTCAGGTCAGGGACACCACAAGCACACAGGCACACTGTTTCAGCACCAGGCAGCCCCAGTAAAAGCACACACAATGCAGCTACATGTGCATGAATGTCAACACCAGAACAGCTCTGTTTTCCACCTGATCACTTGGTCCTGGCAGAGACTGTTTGCTGGAGTGTTAGGATCTCCCACTGTATAGTAAAGGAGCAGCCAGAGGCATCTTCATGAAGCAGGAACAGCCCTCCTAACCTCATACCCTCTACAAAATAGGATAAATGTGGTTTAGCTGCATTGGTTCCAGATGAATTAGAAAAATAAGGACTAATTAAAATTGACTTTAAATCAATAAAGCAAAGAGCTATGATTACATGAATATATACATACAATAGACCTGCTACAAAAGGGCCTCTTTCAAAGTCTGTAAGGAAAATGACTTCAAATAGCATCCTTCACAGCTGCATTCCCTGTTAAAGCACAGAATAGACACATAGCTGTATTTAGGATACCCAAGCAGAAAGCCCAGAAGCAGAGTAAGAACCAAAGAGTTTTTATGCCAACAGAAAGGTATACTTTCTTTTCCTCTCTTCTTTACATGAACACATTATGCAGTGCCCCCCCCCAAAAAAAAAAAAAAACCAACAAAAAGAGAAGGAAATGAAAAGAAAATGGATCAGTTGAAGCCTCCAGGGAAGATAACCTTCAAAGGAAATTTAGCGGAAAATTGAAGAAAATAGAAGCTGAGATTTCTCTTGTACCTCATGGCTACAGAAATAGATAAGTAGGAGGAAAGGCTGCGAGCAGTTTTGCTCCCTTTTGTGACAAGAGAGAAAGCCCCAACCCCAGCTATATTCAATCAGTTCCAAAGGGAGAAAGATAATGAGAAATTAGAAATACCCATGAATAGGTTTGAAGTCTACTGCTTCTGGACATACATCATTGACAAAAACATGCAATTTCAACACAGATGAGAGAGAGGGAATTAAATGATCAATACATGACACACTTAGAAACTCATGGAAACACCCAAGCAAATTTTAGATGTTACCAATGTTATCAAACCACCATTAGGCTTTCAGAAACTTTTTCCTATTATTACAGATGTATCTGTAAATAAGTAGAAAACTACTACTTCATCTACAATCCAACACACCTGAGATCGTGGCATCCAAGTACAGCTACAATAACAATCAAAATTTAACACTTCATTCCATCAACTTGTTGCTACCTGCATGGGGAAGGGAGAATCTGGAAAAGGAAAAAAAAATCATGGGAAAAATCTGAGCTGGAAACATCAACATTAATATCTTGACTTGAAATTAAGCACAGTTCCAAGAGACAGTTTGTTTTGTTTAGGTTGGGGTTTGGGTTTTCTGTTTGTTTGGAGTTTCTCAGCAGAATACAGGCTGGATACTGAGTAAGCAGAGGGATCTGGGCAAGAATCCCAGTGTTCCCTTGGCTATACTGTCTTGAACTGGCAATAGGGAAATGGTTTCTAGGCTTAATTAATTTCCCTGTTGTGGCAGTGTGTCCCTGAACTGGTGAAGTCAGCTAGAGGGAGAAGAAGGCACAGAAAGAAATGTGATATTGCCTCTTTAAAATGAGGAAGCAGGAGGAGGGATTAGCAGAGCCCAGAAAAAGAGGTGCTGCTAATATGTGCAGGGGAAAATCTTTCCCCTACTCCCTGCCTGACACCAAACTGTCCCACTGCTGGCCATCCTCTGGTACTTACAGAATTAAAGTTGATCCAAACAGCAGAAATCTTAACACAGGGTAGCCATGGAAACAACACACTCCTACATAAAAAACCCCCACTTTTCTGCACCATCAAGGGACTTGCTGGTTACACCTCATTTTCTATCATTTCCACTGTAAACAATTAAGCATCTGCAGTTTTAAGATGACATTTGCAAATGATTTGAATCCTTCAAACCAGTCTCTTCACAGGTAAGGCATCCCATTGGAGAAAGAGTAGACACTGTTCCAATTGTCCAGCTTCCCTCCATGGATGCTGGCTTGTGCTCAGCAGCGGCAGTAGTCTTGCAAAACAAATAAATCTTTAAACGATAAGCTACAGATTAAAAGCCTGAGAGGATCCCCTGTGACCCATCCAGAAATAAGAGCATTACAGAGGGCTGGAGATCGGTGGTGCAGAAAGTTAAGTCACTGGAGACATGAGTTCATATTTGATGCATGGGTAGAGGTGAAATGGGCTTATGGCCCTCAGACACTTCAGGGATTTGTTCCAACTGCAGCACTCACGAAGTAGCCGTTTCCTGATGAACAAAGCCTAAGGACTGAAATAATGGATGTGATGTAGGCAGAAACAACTGAGGTTCAACAGCAGCACTGTGTGGAAATCCATACTTAGTACCTGCTTTGTTTGTTGTTGGAAGTACCATGAAGTACCTGTCATTTTTGGGTTTAAACACCAACTACATGAGTGAGATCAGAGTAATACTAAAACTGGAATGGATCATTTCTGCCACTGACCAGTGAAAGACGTACATTTCCCCTTCTCCTTGTCTCTCAGAATCAGGTAAGTTGTGTGCATCTGTTGGCGATCCTCCCTCTCAAGCGCACAACTATATATTCCTTAACATCCAGAGGAATACCATCAGTATGAGAACATGTGCTGTAAAGGAGATAGTGTATGCAAAGTAAGGTGTGCTGCCCCTCACCTTGAAAACTTAGAAAGAGAAAACATGGGCAGTCCAATCTCAGCTGTCACTGGTGGGAAATTGATTCCATGCCAGCATGATCAGAAAACAAGTAGTTGTTCCAAAAACCAGAGGAGTCAGTTGCCGTCTTTTTGAAGCTGCTGTTTCTACTAACAGGGCACACAGCACAAGACAAAAACACCAGTCCTTTTGGCAACAGCCATCCCTACACCATGACCTGGCTCTGCTCGAAGGAGGAAGGGCAAAACCCAGAGTGAGAGGCCTCGAGCAGCCGCAGTCCCTGTTTCTTTCATACACACAGACAACAGCATCATACACAGCACAGTCCTCGAGGGAACCGACCGTCATCCCCGCTGGTTGCTGCTCAGGACCTCAGGTGCACTTGCCTGGTGAAAGAAGAATAATTTAATTTAAAATGTACTAATACCTCAAAACCAACTGGCTATGAAAAAGGAACCGCTGTCACAAGATTCCTACCTCGTATGAGGCATTAGATCAGTAAAACCAATCCCTCTCTATTAAAAACAAGGCAAAAAAATAAAACCAACAAAGTGGGTGCATAAAAGGATTTTCCCCTACAGCTGACACTGAATCTAAATTAAACTAAATTGTTCTCATAATTTGAAACCTCTGGTTTCTCCATAATTACAACGTGAAATGAGCAGGAACAGCTAATATATACCCACAGGGAAAAATTACATTTAGTGACCCTATAATGATCCAGGATGAAGAAGATGCAATAAAGGAACCTACAGTATTCACTAATGAATAAGGCCCGTAAGAAAGGAGGAAGCTAGACTTAATGAATGTATATAGGATTTTAATGTAGAAGCTGCAGGCAGAAGTAGCCAACAGTTGCATTCCAGCAATGGTCTTAGCCATAAAACACTTCATTAGCAACAATCATCTGAGAAATCCCCAAACTCTCTCTATCTGCAGAACACTGGACAAAAAACTACTTTAAAAATATTTTGCCTTTACAATACAATGTAAAGAGATCTTATTACCTATTAAAAATGAAACATTCTGCTAGAAACTAATCTTGGCCTCATCTGATTTTAGTGTGGCTGCTTCCATCTATTTTTGCCTTGCGCTGCTGAACAGTCTTTCTGTTGACCACCAAAATTAAAACAATCAGTGATACTGTATTCTCCTTTTTTTGTCTGTTATTATTCTGGACCTGGTAAGTGCTTACAAAAAAAAAAAAATATAAGCAAACTACTAACACAGGTGATTATGGAAAATCACAGAATGTTAGAAGGAGTTTTCCTTCTTACACACAATCTTCCCTTGTTTCTGTTTCACAATCTTTTGCTCCTTGGAGAATGAGAATATACATATCAGTAGGTAAAGAGAAGGCCAAAATCATTTAAAGCCTATATTATGGTATTGCTCAGATAAAGCAGTATTAACTGATGGCACAATATATCATGGTCCAAACTTGTCTAGCACATGTTACATACATACCCTCCCTGCCTCCATAAAGCTTATCTGACAATCTGCATGGGATTCAAATCCCAGTTTTACGGTGGGAAGAGTTTGTCTAGTTAACACAGTGTTCTGGCTAAAGCCCAGTGTGAGGGGTCCCTTTTGGGAAAGGCTTCGTTGACATAGTTTGCACTAATTAAGTTGCGGTTGCACATTTGCACTGTATCAACAAAGACTGATTCGTGTTCATGCTTTGACATGTAGATACAAAGGCAGAGAATAAGCTTCAGCCTGCTCCAGCATCATTAAGAACACAACAGTTCATACATGCAAACTCCATCCTGCCTACTTAACACACCTACCTTACAGGATTAAATATACATTTGCCTCTAGTGTATAATTACATCCGGTATCAAAACTTGACACTGTATTCTAACTGCTTCATAAAATTCCAGAGAAGGGTGAGCATCATAGCTGCCATTTTCTTCCAAGTCCATGAGAAACGTTTCTCCTACCCCTAAGGAACTAGGCATTCACCAGTGTTCTGAGCTGGTAGAAAAGACTAATTATTAAGAAAATAGTATTTTAAAGAATTTTCTAAAAATTCTAATTTTTAGAAAATTACTCTTAGAAAACTTGAATTCGTCATTAAAAATAGTCTTCTGTCATTACAAACAGTATTAGGCAGCAAACAAGCAGATGTTCAGCATTTTCATTGTGCATTAAAAACTCCTCACTGATAACTAAAGAGTGTAAGACTTCCTGTACAAAAGTTTCAAGCGTGTGTCTTTCTTATATTCAGGGCTACCAACAGCAATTAATAAATATCTCAAAGACCCATTTCGTCTCTCAGCAATCTGCTAGATGAAGAATTGTGAAGCCATTTATTCTGCAAAATCCCATTAGTTTTTGATAAACTCTTTCAGACAAACGGTAATTTTGAATGATTCACCTGAACAAAATAACGCACCCACACTTTCAAAATGCCATTGAGGTGAGGTCAGGCAGAGAATGAGTCTGCCAGGGTAAATGACTGCATTTGTCTCCTGTCAAGAGTCCTTCTCTTTGGGCACAAAAAGTACTTCCATAAGATTCCTGGCTTGACAGAGATCAAGAAAATTGATTGATTTTTAATTTTCAGGAAGTTTTCAAGAAATTTAGGGTAAAAGATCCTTTTAAAAAGTTTTGGGTGCTCTGAGAGTACATGGGCTTGTGTGTGAATGGGGAAGTGCTCATCCCTGTAGGTTTTACTGATGTAGGAGAACCAAAGAACACCCTTCTGTCACTTATATATTGCTATATTACGTACAGTTGTGAACAACTGTGGAACAAAACCTACAGTACCTAGGTTTCAAAACACAACACAGTCCTTGGGCACAGGCCTAATCCCCTTTGGATGAGAGCTGCAATGCTTTTATGTAAAAACAGGCTTTTCAGACCCAATCAACCACTATACCCTCCTCAAACACACTACTAAAACAAATCAAATGTATTATTTAAAAAAAAATCAAATATATTATTTTAAAATACATTAGCCTGCATTAACTCTCTTCAGCAAATTTGCAAGTGATACAAGGGGTTCATTCTAAAGATATTGGTTGGGGCCCTGACACCATGACAGCCAGTAACAAATGCTACTCCAACCACGGGTAGCACCTGGTCTGCAGATAATCTAATGAATGCATTAGAGGGCAAACCATTTACAACCCTCCCATTGTGCTCAGGCCCATCCCTCCTTGGCCTCCTCCTGCAGGGAACAACAGCCCAGCCTCAGCCAGCCCCAAGCCTCTCGTGCCCCCGGTTTCAAGGTTCCATCTTGCTTATGTTTCCAAGAAGGTCTGACCTGGCTCCAACTGGGACACCAGCAAGTTTCCTCGTCACTTCAGGACCAACCTCTAGGGAATGACAACTTTCCTTGTCAGCCTTATCAATGATCTGATGTACTAGTCCCAAAATGAGAAAAGTTTCGCTAACACTCAGTTACTGCACCGCTGACATTGCAGTGTGGCTGTGCATGGTGATATTTCCTTGGATTCAAACTGCAGGACAGAGATGATCATCAGTCAGTTATTCCCAAATTTAGATCCTGTTTTCATAACTCAAATTCTACATCAAAAGAACTAAGACAAGACCCAGTTCTCTAAGTAGGTGCTTAAGTTATGAAAGCTTAGGGGAACTTCAGAGAGACAGGTATATTTTGATCAGTCATAAACACTAGAATTAATTTCAGACACAGGAACATAACATACACACAAACAGTCAAACAAAAATGCATTGGATTGCCATTGGGCAATCTACACAATTCAGCTGGATTTTGAAATAGTTGCATGGAGCTTCTCTATGTGAATGGCACCAATTCAACATACTTTTCAGATGAATAAAATTTATGTGATAAAATATAATGTTAGTTACAACTGTAACGTTAGAGCTATATCACAATTAGTTTGTCATCAAAAAACATGAAGAGACAAGTGATTGTAGTACCTGCACACTTACATCACCCAGGAAAACTTTGATCCCATGATACAGACCCACGCCTCAACATAACTGTTCCCACTGTCATTCACATTCTCTGTGGATTAGGGTTTTAGGGTAGAAACCTTTGTGAATGAGCATTGCCAGGAGTTTAGTGGACAGCACCATTTCTTTAGATGTAATTTCATTTCCAAGCTCCTAATTAATTAAATGCAATTTTAAGTTAATTTAAAAATACATTATATACTGACAATAACGAAGTTAAAAAGCCCTGCCTGTAATTCAAATAATTGCAACGATCAGACAACATATTTTAGGCCAGTGGAGTACATATTCCCTTGCTTTGGTAAGATTGTGGCACTTCTGTAGCAGAGGACAGCATCACTAAAGGATTCCTGAACAATTCAGGGATACTAACCTTTTTCACAAAGGTAGCTACAGAATAGTATCACAGAAAGCTGAAGAAATTAACTCCTCCCAAAAGCTTATCATAACCTAATCAAGGAGGGTCAGTTAAACCTTTCAAGGGGCATTAAAGTGTTCTTTGGTGGAAGATCCAACTCCATTGCTCTTCCCTTTCTCAATGAATGGAGCCCTTCTGTCTTTGGGTGAATTGTATGTCAGCTTGCAGATTCTCCTTAAAACAGCAAGATCTGATCCGCTAGGTTTCTCTAGATCAGCTTGGTTTTTTGCAACCTGAAGAAACCGAAGACTGATGCAGTATCCTGAAGCACTGAATCACAGAACAGTTTGAGTTGGAAGGAACTTTTAAAAGCCATCTAGCCCAACACATGGCTCACACCACCCCGGCAATGAATATGATTGTTGCAGGCAGGAGATGGAATGGGTGAACCAGCAGGATGGCAGAGCCACACACAGGACTCTCAGCTGAAGGCAGGTGCTCCTGTGATATCCTGTGATATCAGTGCCATGGTGATATGGAAGGGAGCCCTGGCATGATTTAGTGGTGCCAGGGGAGCTGTGTTGGAGGCAGATCCACTTCCATCTGTTGATCTGTGGATGGACCCATCTCTGTGGGCTCCACACCATAAGCCAAACGGTGTATGGGGCTGATAGTGCCCTGTTTGAAACTGCCTCCTCTTCCTCTGTGGTTCCTGCAGCCATGTGTCTTATCTCCCTCCACACAAAGATGGTGAGCCACAGGGTTTGTCTTGGACTTCTTGGTTTCAGGTATCCTTGGTACCTAAGGGCCTAAACTCAGCCAACTGTATTGCTGCAGCAGTTCCTGTATTTTTAGAGCTCAGAACAAGTGGCAGCAAGATGTCTTGTGACATTAGAACACTCTTATGGGGATGCATGTGGCCAAATACGGCTGCTTGGGGCCTGTGGTGTGAAAGAAGGGGAAGGGTTAGGGGACTGAGGGCCCCATTCCTGAAGACTGCTCTCCTGTGCCCTTCTACTGCCCCTTTGTGTGCCTGGGGTCCAGCCCCTTCCTCATCCTGTGCCTGGGTTCCCCTGGACAAGACAGTGCCAAGGAGGGTCGGGGTCCCTCAAAAGCATCAAAATAGACATTTGGTACAGCCCTCTAAAAGTGTATTTGGCCCTCTGCATTCAGGGATGCAATGTGATTTAACATCAACAGTCTTACAAGAAAAGGGGCTTCCAAACTACTGCTTACAGATGTCAACAGGACTATGGTATCTGCCCTCCAAAAGCAGCTTGTGCCTGTATCTGTTAATAACAGATTGGAAAACAGAGCTAGGAAATACACTTTCACTGTAACAAAGAAAGTGTTGCACAAGTCTTTTCACTCATGGCAGCATGGGAACAGCAGGACAAGCCTGCCCTACCCAGCTTTCAATTATCCATTTCCTTTCCATAGCTCATGGGAAAGGTCACCTGAAACACACTAGGCTGTCTCACTTGTAGATAGGTCCTGCTACTGCTAAACACCACTTTCACATACCCAGCCGTCTAGTAGATTTTTTGTGTGTCGAAAACTAGACTCGCTGTGCTGAGAACTTACAGTCTTCAAATTAAACTACAGCAAAATGTAAATCATAGCATAGAGCTGGCAGTCTCTGTTCTGACAGCCAGCTGCTTACCGGAATTCCATTGCGAGATGTGCACAGCCATCCAGTTCCAAGTTCTGTCTCCTTGAACTCAGCCAGAGCTCTCTCTGAAACCTGTCTAAACCCAAGAACCTGCCCATTTATTGAGGAGGAAGTGGAGACTGTTGACTAGGTTTTCAGAAGCACAACAGCAACTGAGTTTCATACAGAACTTTCCACCAACAGATCTCAGAACTCATCACAACAGTGGCAACGTATCTCCTCAGCTATGAAACTGAGGCCCTAAGGTGATTTCCTGGCTGTATTAAAAAAAATTGCAGAAATCTTTCATTCAAGACCTACTCCCATGTAGTTTCCATTAAATACTGCTACAAAAATCAGTTACAAGCTTTGAAAAACATTGCCTCAATTACCAACTCCAGTAATTTCCAACAAAACTGGTAATGCAAAAATACATTGGTTTAAAAAAAAAAGAGCAAAGGTTAAACAAGATTTGCAGCTTTGTTATTTATGTGCTTTAATATATATATAACTTGGGAAATTAGGGACTACTTTCCTTCCAGAAACAAAAGTATATATTTGTTAGGACTTGTATAGTCATGCTTTACAGTAACACATGAGGAATTGGCTGGAACACACACAATTCCTGATTTTTCACTTACTGTGGAATGCATTTGTTAATTATCACATGATCTATATTTTCCATAAATATTAAGCTCAACTGATTAAGTGATAAATGTGTTCATCTGCTTTTGGCATCTGCATGCTGCAAGAACAGGTTTCTTTGGCATTCCATACCTCTCCCAAAGTGACACTGTTTCTAAGGCAACGTTCACATTCATTAAGGCTTCATATAGTACCACTGTTGAACTTGTGTGTCTGAAAGTGTAAGTGACAACAGGCGTAGGAAAAAACACCTGTTCTTACTTATGGAGTAGGCACACAAACCCTGGAATAATTGTATCTCTTGTTGAAGATGCACTAACATAGTCTTGCTTTAAAATATGAGCATTAAAGTATTGATGGGTCAAACACCTTAAGGTTTTAATAGGTTATTTTCTTGCACCTTTATGAAAGTCTGATATGGCATTAAAAAAATCTCATATAGGAATCCAAGGCAATTCCAGATAATCTGAGTAAAAGGAGAATCCATTTTCTATGATGAAAATATTTATATTACGTAAGTAAACAGTAAGAATGAAAATTTCAGTTTTGCCAATCCCCTTGTTGGTCTCCACATGTCAGGAATTTAGGCAAGAGACAGACATGTTTCATGGAGCAGTACAGGATGGCACAGGGAGCCAGCTATCATATATAGGGTGAAATTGCTCTTCTGAGACAACCTGGATTTTTGGATAAATGAGAAAAGCAGAATGCTCCTACAGTGGGGTTTTTACTAGTAGGTAGATGTTATGAACAGGTAAACACCTGCTTGAGTGCAGCCTAGTAAATTTGGGAAGGATGGAGTTATAGAAATAGGGGTTTTAGGAGTGGGTGCAGTCAGCAGGACTCTCCCTGGGCACAGGTGACAGGACCTTGCAGACAGTCTGAACCAGACAGTAAATTCACTTTTGCTGCATGTGCCACCAGTTACAGATTCAAGTTGCCTTCTCCCTCAAGCTCAAGCACGGATGAAGGGATATAGGATCCTTGAAGAAGACAACATTTCAAAGAACCATAGCTACTGCAGCATAAGAATGCAGTCTTTCTCCTTAGGAAAACAATACACATCAATATGGATGTAATTGTACAGAGCCAGCGAACACCATCACTTTCTACATGGTGACAACTTCAGCTGTACTAACCAAATAAACTGGGACACTTGCCTTCCAGGCTGCTATCAGATCTGTGCATAACACACAATAAACTAAGTGGACCATTTCAAGTTGCAGTTTTCAGATATTATAATACTATAAACAAGCAGAAATGTTGCTGAAGACCTAAATAGATCAAAATCCAGAGCATAACTCACATCTGGTACAAAGAACTGTACATTTGGTCTCTTGACAAGATGCTTCACGACATAGAGTAGCACCTTACTGACAGGCACAGGAACAGCCTGAAAGATCTCCATGCACAGGATAATGCCTAGAGCAGGCAGCTACTTCTCTGCCAGCAGCCACTGCATGAGATAGGAAAGACAGAGATGAGTTAATGCTTGAAGTGAAGCTCAGACACCAACTTGGACATCAGCTTTGATTTGGTCTGACCCATTGCCATTCTGCTATCACACGTCCAGGCTCAGTCTTAACCAGGAATGAAGCTGTCACCAGGTCCTGGTCCCAAGTGCACATCACACACAGAGACCTAACTGCTGGAGGGGCTGGCAGCCAGTTTGCAAGTGAGACACCAAACAGTGCCCTGGTTCACAACTTCAGCCCAGTCCCACCAGGAGGAAAACTGTTAAGTTCAAATGCAGCCCACGAGACTAGTATAGATGCAGAGCAGATTCACATCTAAACTCACCCCATTAAAATAGATGGGTTTTCATAGTATCCAGAGGTTCCCACATCCTTCAGTTTCACAGCTAAAAAAGGGAGAACCCTGCAACAAGCTGGGACACCTCTGAAGTGACAATGCTTCTCTCCAGTTTGAAGGGGCTTACGTGGGCCTGCACCATTCATCCACCATTCCTGGCCCCAAAAAAGAATTTCTGATAAATGGTGTATGCTTCTGCACATGAACAACCCTTTCATGTGTTTCAGTCATAGCTCAAAGAGGAAACTGGCCCATTACCACCAAGGAATTCAATGGAGATTGGAAAAATTACAGGATTTCATTTGAAAAACTATTAAAAGCAGGGATGCCTATGCAACACATAGTGGTAGTTTTGGACAGATCATGGAGAAATCTACCCTTGTCAGTGACAAATATTTAAAATCAAGGAAGGAAAAATGAAACGACATGGGAAATCCCATCTAAGTGAAGTTTGCATAAAGTAATAAAATATTTACATATAGCTTGAGAACAACACAGTGGAAAGAATTCTTTATTCTTGTATCTGAATGAGTGACAGATATCATTCGGAAAGATCAGACTAAAAACTCATTACTGCATTTTGAAAATCAAATGACCATTTGTGTAAAAGAAAATGCTTTCCTAACCTTTCAAAATACAGACATCATCTCTGAAGTTTGAAAGTAATTCAAATTAGAAGCACGATAAAATTCTTAAAACTTTCTGGTATTGTAAGACCTTAGAAAAAGAAGAGACCACATTTTTAGTGAAAAGATATTAGCATGACCAATTCTTTTAGAAGACTAGACTTTTGATCAGGTATTACAGGAAAAACATGAAACATCAAACCTGAAAAACACTGTGAATAAGACGTAGGAACAGTGAGACCCACTAACACTGCTTTTGTGTTGGGGCCAGGATAACAATAGGCTTAGTATGTTCTGCTTCCCCTAATGAAATTCCAGTGAAAGAAAGAGCAAAACAGGCACTTGCAAGCCACAGAAACTGAAGATTTTACATCTATCTAAAGTAACAGGTTTTGACAGCATTCAATAACTCAATTATAAAATGTCTACATTTTATATATATAGAATATATTTCTATTTTATAACCAAATTATAAAATGTCTATAATCTATAGCTATAAGAATTATGATCTTTCAAAACAAAAGTTACATTTTGGTAGCAATTCCATTCTATTCTTGACAATTGTGGATCACTCTGATGAAATCAAAAAATGATAGACAGAGTTTAAAAAAAAGGTTAAAAATCAAAAACTACAGAATACACACAAAAAAAAAAATCAGAAGTATCTAGTGAAATACGATGGATATTTACAGCTTTGTTCAAACAGCAAATGGCCTAGTTTAGCATTACAAATGTACAGGCAAAGTTACATCTAGAATTTCTTACATTATACCTATATCCCTTTCTCAATGAACTCATTATCATGTCTCTCAAACACGAGATCCTCCCCAGGCCAGCTGTATACAGCCAAATCTCTCTCACTGTGCTTTAGAAAAGTAAAATCTCTAGAGAAAATGCAGCATTCGAACAGATGTACTGTTAGTAATCTGAGCTGTGAATCCCTGTGCACTGCTTATACCTAGCTAGGCAACCTAAAAATACACAAAAAACAACTGAAAGTGACCCCAAGAGTGGACCAAAATTACTCTGTATTGCTTATATGATGAAACGTGCAGCAAATCCCTGCAGCAGATTCCTTACTTTCTCAAACTACACAAAATCAAACAAAAAAAAAACCAAAAAAACAAAAACAAAAAAAACACCTCTCAAAATTTATCCGTTGCAAGACAGCACCCCCTAGCGTAGCAACACATGAAAACTTAAAGACTTTATAAAATACCTTAAATTTGTGATGGGATGCAGCTAACAGGATTAACTGACTGGGTCTCTCCTTGATGCTCCAGCTGCAGATCTTTGCTGAAAATGACATTATAGACAGCAAACACCCCTCACACAAGGCTTCACATTGCTCAGAGGTGCAAAAAGCTGCCTCTACAGAACCACTTACAAATCTTTATAAATGTGAATACACAAATCAAGTTCCCCTATGGCCCCATTTTTTAATTTTTTCTCTTTACATTACCTAGAAAGTTTCTATAAACCCAGTCTCCTTAATGAAACTTTCTTAGGATGAGTCCCTCCTCTCCCAGATGACTGAGTTGCCAACACATCATGCCTGCTTCTCATATTATCACTAAATAAGACATAAACATAAATCCTCATGAGGTCCTGAATAAAAAAACCTGGTCCTGACTCATTGCAGAAGGGACATCAGGAGCAGGGGCATAGGAGAAACTGGCTTCCTGCTATGCTAGCAATGCATCCTGCAATAACTTTCTAAAACTTTTACTGAAAAAACAGCAAGGTTTTTTTCTCAATTTATTCCTCCTTGTAATTTATCCCTGTTCTTACCCAACTTTCTGAAATCAGAGTTGTGGAATAACACCACCTTAACCCAAGCAGAGTGTATGCAGCTGACACTGCTGTGCACAAAACAGGTTATAGTAAACTCCTTGTACAAAATTTAGCAGAGCCACAGCTGTCCATCAGCTTTTACTGCAATGAAAAAGATACAAGTAGATCCTAAAGTAGGATAGTCCGTGCAAGACTTTCCTTTGTATGTGCAGAACCAAAATCAGTTCATTATCCAAGCTACTGAGCAAAAGCTTAGCCAAAACACAATAGGATGGATATATAAAAGAAGGGAATTTCATCTTTGAAGTATAGACATGAAACACACACCTGTGTTCAGGATACTGAAAAAATGCATGCCATCAATGAAAACATCTGTACAAAACCAATTCTACAGAAGAGCTACCGAAACACATGGCAGGTGGAAAATGAATCCTAGGCAGCTTCTGCTGAACAGGTGTTTTCATGTCCTTCCAAAAAATCCTGATAGGAAAAGGTATCCTGAACAAAATGATGTGTCCCTCCCAGCTGACTAAGAGACAATTGAAATATGGATGTCTGCACATGTCAGGATGTTTTTCTATTCTCCAACGAGGGCAGCAGATTGTCACTGAAACAAGGCTTGGATAACAGATACTGGAAGTCATTCTTGTTCTCCAAAAACATCCTTTCCTTGCCTGTGGTCAGCAAATCTCATTCAAACCAGCCAGTATACACACAGCTATGACTCAGTCTCCGTTAGCGTCTTACTACTCACAATACCTTTGTGGAGAGATGAAACCATTCACTGGAGTCTTTTCAACATTTTCTTTTCTCTTGGTTTGGCTTCAAAGTGATTGTAGAACGAGATCCCTCACCACCCCCCTCAAGCAGCATACCCATGCAATTTAACAGGAACTCACATACAACACACTCCTAAGGCTTTTCTCCCATCACCACTCCCAAATTACAAGCAGTTAAGATCACAATTTGATTATCTCTACTACATCTTTGTGAATCTGGCATAACTTCTCAGAAGAGAATACAACTGCTGTGGGATCATGCAGAGACATAAGTACATTACCAAGGCAGGTCTCCATACTCAGAGCTTCCGTTTTTGCTGGTATCATGTTATGTATGAGTTGGAGCTTTCATTAAAAAACAAAACAATGGCAGAACCGAAAAGAGATTTCAAAACATACAAAACAAACAGCAAAACCATGTTGCACTATCTTACTGATCTATTGTCTCTAACATCTGCTGTAGTACAAGAGCTGGATACCCCAATAGTGGGTAAAGGCTTTTAAAGCTGCAGTCATAATACTTAGTGTCAACAATATGTACTATTTATAAACAAAACACATTACTGGAACCTGTGCATTTCATGGCCACATTCAATGCTCACTAAAGTGCAACAGGTACTCAGAGTTTTCCAAAGCTACTTTCCAATATTTTCTCTGCTCAAACTCATGGCAACAGCCTTGCTTCTTGTAGACACTTTCCTTCTTCTTATTGTATGTAGTGTGAGATGTGTGCCTATGAGAAAATAGTAAGATAAACACACCGCAGCTTTGGAAGTCACATATTTCAAATCTTGAATATTTAACAAACAACATGGCCTTAGCCAGTATACAGGCTTGTCTGTATTAGAGGTGTGCACACTGGAGTACAGTAACACAGATTTCAGTACTGTCAGACACAGTGTGGCAAATGGCTTCAAAAGTAACTACTGCCAGCAGATTTTAATTGTTTTTATGATTTTTATGTACTCAAAGTTCAGACTTGTACAGCTGCATTAGTACAAAGTTTTGTCAGTTGACAGATCTGCCTCATTTTTTATTGTGGACAAATTACTTTCTTCTGACACCTAAGCTTAAGAACAGAATTGGAAGGAAAAGTGAACCTGATGCTTATAAGAACAAACCTAAGCTTATAAACCTTGTTTATAAAAAACCCTTGTTTATAAGCTGACAAAAAAATAGTCTGGGGAGGAACAGGTAATGAAATATTTGCACGAATGTCACTCACATTTTGCATTTCACTTCTAGGGCAATCCTTTAGCCAGATAAAATACATCAGCCTAGACTCTTTCATTTCAGAATTTACATGTGTGCTCCTTCCTGTGCTTACTAAGAGTGGAAAATAGGTATTTCTATCACTGAGGCCTTAAATGTTTTAGGATATTAACTCGATTCTCTTCCATCCTACTGGAGCAGGTCACAGCCACTGAACTTCAGCAGCAAACTTGGTGTCAACTGGAAGAGTATTGCTGGCTCTGGAGATTCTTCTGTAGAAGAAATTACTTGCAATAATTGAACAGAACTAATGCTTAATAGATTCAGCTAACAGTATTTTCAATCTAATGGTTATTTGTTTAATCTACTGGTAATTTGCATAACATTTAGTAGCCAAATGGTGTTAACTCACTTCTACATCCTGACCTGACCTTCACTTAGAATTCTTCCTTTTCTGCAATTTCTCAACTTAGTTCAATTTACTGCAAGACCATAATCAGTCTAAATCCTTCCTTCCTGAGCTCACACATGTGGCTAATGGCTGCATTCACTGAAATACTGCTTATGCTGCAAAAGCTTTAACATTGCACTTGGCTGTCTTTTCCATATTAACTGAAAAATAAGAACACCAGCAATGTTATATTACTCATAATAACACTCTTAGAAAAATATTTCAGAAAGTTAAGGTTCTACAACTCGGTGGAAAGAGCTGAATTTTGACAATCTCTTTTCTGATACTACAAGTTTGACTGTGCCAAGCTATTACATTACTAAACCAATCTTCTAGAACAAACAGCCTTTGATTTAAATGGCAAATATATATATATATTCTTCTAGATATACCAGAGTATTTTAAGAGTCATGATCACACATTCACACAATTCAGGCCTAGTCATTATTGTAAACACTTAAGCTCTTACAAACTCTCACCTTCTCAGAGTATCAAAATACTCCGGGCCAAATATTCAATACTGATCAGATAATACAGAGATTATAATTTACGGACAAAACAGTACTGGCATAATTTGTTTATTGTACTGTGAGCATCAGTATATATCACAGACAAAGAAAACATGACTTCCAGGACAAATCAAAAAAACCTGGAGATTGAAAGTTTTGTTCAATATCAATCATGGAGAACCTATAAATTATCTGCTGGAATGCTTTTAGCTCAAAAGCTTGGCTTCTACAATTACAGAACACTGAAGAATACAAGATGTTCTGGATCCCAAAAGCCACATACCTAAGGTTAAATTGTAAAAGACCTGAAAAGACATTAGGTAAAATTTATAAACTTGTTTTCTTCTGAGACAGATTGATCTTATCTCCAAGACTCAGGGCCATTCCCTGCAAGGAAAAGAAAGAAGACAATCATGACACAGATACTTCACTTCAAAACAACTTTATCTTACCTATATAAAAATGGAAGTTCCATATATAGAAATCTATTAAGTCAGTGGCATGGAAATCTCTAGCTGTTCACTTATCTGTACACATTATAGTGTACACTTCCTTACCATTAGGTAAAGGCTAGATCTACATCTATTATTGAAACAATGAAACCTAAATGAGCTGGCAACTGTTACGTGTTATCAATATGAAAAGGAGAACAATAAAAAAGTAAGTTTTTTGACCTCCCATCAGTTGAAATTAGGCTAACTGGAAGAAATTACAAATGTAGTCCAGTTACTGAAATTCAGCCTGTTCAAAGTCTCAGTGCTGATATTAGCACTCGGTGCACTAAAGCTATGGAAAATAATTTAATCACAGAACCATATTAATATTGCACAGAAACTGAAGAAATTTCAAAAGAGACTGCATGAATAAATGCACATATTCAACAGCAGAATTATTTCAAGATGAAATCGTGCTGGCATATGTAACTGAACGGTTTTATGCAAAAATGGCAGTGTAAACTTATCTAAAACATGAATTTAAACCAATTCAAAATCTTTACGGTGACATCACATAAACTAAATGGTTTCTTTAAATGTGAAAACTCTCAGGTAATCCTTTATTCTACCCTGTCTAAAATACTTATATTCCAAACTTGTTTCTTTATTGCATTTATTCCAAATCCCATACTTTTTTTTTAGTTAGGAGGTAGAAGTTCTAAAATCCGAAGAAGACTCTTAGACATATGTACAGACAACATTGCTACTAAAAAATCCTTTGGATTTTGCTTCGTTGTTTTTAAAAAGAACCAGTGAATGACATGCATCAAATTTCCTTGTTGTGTGACACTGAAATGTGCAATTTAGTAGGAAAATGCTCCTCATTTAAAAGCAAATAAAACAAGTTTTTAAGAGTGCTCGGTACACTTTCATAACGATGACAAGGAGACACAAGCCCTGTTACCTGACTCTTTGCTCGGATTCGTATGTGACCAGTGACAGGAGCCTCTGGCCCGAGATGAATCGGCTTTTCAATGCTGACATTCGCAAGTGCATCTTCTCCAAATATGGAACGAGCATAAAGATTGGCAGCCATAAAGCCACAGTAACCAGAGAGTGCCTGTGGAAAGCACATTTCAACTCTTTAGAAAGACCAAAAGCCTTTAAACACGTTTTAGTTTTCCCTAGGCTAGTTAGGCAGTTATCAGTATATGATGCTTTAACTTCTTTCTTCACATGCAACATGTTGTAAAATGTGGGAATCAGGTACTGGGAAACAGTGCTGGCCTTTTTCTAGAATTAAT
The DNA here is from genome assembly GCA_013390005.1 of Calyptomena viridis. Lineage (NCBI taxonomy): Eukaryota > Metazoa > Chordata > Aves > Passeriformes > Eurylaimidae > Calyptomena > Calyptomena viridis. Next base: position 131,544 of record WEIV01021468.1, read on the forward strand.
ATTGGAAAAAATGCAATCTACAGTATTCATCAAACAAGGTAAGATGGCATTTTCTGGTCATGTTTAACCAACAACAAAATGTTAATGAAGCCAAATAGTAACAATAACTACTATATTTATTTTGGCTATTACAGATATTATACCATAATAGCAATTATTGTATATCTTTTTTTGCCTTACAACAAAAAGGCTAAACTGGCAAAAGAAAAGTAAATTTTGGCAAAGAAGGAAAAAACTTCAAGCTACTGAAAAAAACCCTGTATAAAAACAGATGGTCCCATCAAGTTATATATATAAATTTTTTTTTATATATATATATATTTATAGCATACCTACCATGACTTACAACAGACATTCTAACTTTCTAACTGGGGAAGCAACAGCTAAAGTGAAATTAAGCAACACAGAATTTTGTTAACATTAATTTGCTGTTACTCATTTCAGACCACTCATTTAAAAACTTTGAAGTATTTGTACTATTTAGTATTGTAAGCAAACATTTCTAATATTAGTAACAAACACTGAACAAATTAAACAATAAAGCAGACAAACTATAAAGGGTGTCTCAAAGTCTCCAAGGAATAGCTCACCTTCTCTGGAGTCAGGCATTTCATATTGGTTGACTTCAGTATGTGCTGTAAGTATTCATTTAGATCAACGATATTTGTATTCACTGTTACCTTCAAGAAGGAAAAAAATGGCAATTAATTAGTACCTCAGGCATTTCTGAAACCATCTCTCCTTTGGGGTTCTATAAAGGAGAATACCACTGCATTTTTCCTCCAGGAACAGCACACTCAGTAAGCTGGCTGCACTCCTCATTATGTGGAGGCATGACAGGAAGTCTTCCCCTCCTGCTATCCACTCGTTAAAGATGGGGAATTTCATATTACCATGGTTCCCAAAACGTCTTGGGCGAATGTGATATTCTGCTGAGTGTGTAGACTCTTCAGAGCAATAGTGGACTTCTTTCCTGAATAGTGTGCACATTGGCAGAATAAGACAAGAGAGGTATCTAATCCAAGGCTTGCTTGTAACTAATGATAAAACCTACTTTCATCTTTCCAGTCCAGCAACAAAGCTGACTGGGCTGCCTCGACTTCCTCATATTGAATATTGTTGGTCTTGTTTAAACTGCTCTGTAACACATCTCTTAACAGTAGTTTATGAATTTCTAAGGCTTCATATACCATGTCTTAAAATTAACTGTGCGTAAGTTCCAAGACATCTAAATCTAGTCTCAAGTGAACACACATAAATATATGTACCAAACAAGGCTACAGTTCATGTAAAATACCTCCCGTTCTGTTTCAATGTTTCTATTCTTCAATTATATTGCTTTGTTCTATGAGATCATGTGCCTTAAACCCTCTTTTAACAGGTCTGTCACTAACAGTTTGGGCACCTGCAGTTAATATAAAGTTTACCCACCATCTTGCTGGTCTTACACAGCATCCATAACTGTATGCCACAGCTGTACTGCAAAGTAACAGAGTGAAAGAAAGACGTCCCTGTCCATGGCAGGGGGGCTGGACTAACTGACCTTTAAAAGGTCCCCTGTGATCCAAAACATAATTCAGAACTGGAGAGGCTAAGCAGTAAGAGTAATTCTGCAGCCTCAGCATAAACTTATACTTGATGCCGTCTCACCTTTGAGCCACAATACACCTTCCACTCAGGAGGCAAAACTCAACGCACACATCGCTTTTGCAAGAAAAAAATCTAATTATTCCATTGCTAACCTTGTGAAACAGGTAAGATAACAGTAAGAGAAAAAGCTACTTGAGGCAAATGTCTAAAGTGGATGTTGAATAAAGTTTATGTGACAATAGATAATGTTGATCTAATGAGTTGGTGTAGAACAAGAAACAGAATTATATCACATCAACCAAAAAAACCCCCAATAACATACAAAAAATAAAACTAACTTTGTTTTCCCACTCAAATTCTGCCCACATCTGTCTGAACTCTGCATCCGTGCAAGAAGCAGGCTGGATGTAATCCATGATGTCAATGTGGATATCACTGAGAACCACACAGTTTCTGTCGCTGGCTGCTCCAGAGACATCATACACTGCAATATAAAACACAAACCACCTTAATGTTTAAAAAAGTGAATTCGCAGTAAATAAGGGTGCTGAGTTACCACCTGCCAGTTAACAATACTCAACCCTTGATTTCATGGCTGACCTCTTTCCTTTTCCAGAGCTTTGCCCAGTTGCCACAGAACTTTGAGTGTGTTGGTCTTTCAGGCAAGGCTGCCCAGCTTGTTTCAAATTCAGACTTGGGTTCAAGTATCATGCTGACAATCATTCTAAAGCATGTTCTACTATGATTTTAAGTAAAAGCGATTTAGGTTATTTAAAAATCACAAAATATTCATACATTGTAACCATTTAATTCCTCCTTCCAGTACGAAGTGTTTTATTTATTTCTGAGCTCATTAAACAGTTATGAAATGCTACATAATAATGTTAATTTTGCACACTGAATTGTCTACTTACCAACATTACCAAAAATTATTCCATTTTCAGTTGAAGCAACTTTGACATTAGCTTTAATGTTGGCAAAGTCATGTGGAGCAAGTGTCAGAGGAGATGGTTTCTCCACAAGTTTCAAGTCACCTGTGTAAATAAATTGGGAGATGGAGATCAGTGAACATTAGCATACACAATGAGCTTAGCTTTTGGAACAACACGTTTTTGTATCTACAGGGCTGCATTAAATATCATCATAAAGATATTAGTTGATTTGCAATTGGTTGGGTTTGTTGGGTTTTTTTTTACAGTTTGCTAACTGCAAGACAAAGTAATTTACATTACATACAAAATGTCAGTTAAAATACTACTGTGTTTATTCAACCCTCACCAAAAATAAATGCAAACACTGACTTAAATGGGCTTTGAATTGAGTGCAGTATTACAATAAGGAAACAGTTAATTGTACTCTGTGTTTTTATCACTGACAACATCGTAAGATCTAATCCTATAGTCACGTGCCTCAAAACCAAAGTTCAACGTCCAGTAGTACATGCACTAAGCTATTTATAAACAGGTCAAAGTATAACCTTGATTGTCAATATAATTACTCCAAGGAAACACTAAGGCATGCATTTTTATTAATCCTTTAGCAAGCAATTATAAAAGACTCCTTAGTTGTATTGAACTACAATTTGAGAACACAGCACGAACAGCATGAGCTCTACACACAGGAGTGATGCATCAGGTCAGCTTTTTCAATATATCTGAAGACATCAACTGGGAAATACAGAATTCCACTTTCCTGAGTTGACAAGTAAAAAAATACAACCTGTTAAGTAATATATCCTTTCCATTTATTTCCATCATTAGTCTGATCAAATGACTCAGAAAAGATTAGCAGAAAGGTTATGCCCCTCCAGTCATATTTACAATAATGAAAAGTATGTAACACGCATTCTCCTAGTATGTTGTAAATAAACAACTCCTGACTGCAAAAGCAGAGGACAACTAATAAGAAACTGGTTCCTGTTCTTGGATTATCTGCTCCAGTCACGCCCATAAAAGAAGTTAAATGAAGCCTTGGTACTGTACAAGCAAAACTCTGGTGCAGCTGCTGGTAGAGGGAATGGTTTCACCTGAGTAAATGCAGTATTTAAGTACCTGAGGCTGAGTGCATAAAGTGACCTAGGGCAGACGGCTTTCTGCTGCCTGACATTTGGTCTATACAAGTTGGGATTTTGTCCTTTTTAAAAAATTTATTTTTGATGTCTATTACAACAGCACAATGGTGAATAAGTATATTAAAAAAACCTGTCTGTATTGCAGGAAAAAAAAAGGGAAAATGTAATGCTGAAAAGGTCATGAAAAAAATCATCACACAGTATTGTCAGTGCTGGTACATACAAATCTTCCATCAAATATATAACAAATATATTTTAAAGGCATTCAAAAACATCCTTTCAAAGTGGAAATTAACTGGTATAAATTTTTAAGTATTTCAAAGTGTTTCAGAAGCTTCTTCCAAGCAGGTGCCAATGCCCAGCACCTCCCAGTTGCTTTGTTTCCATCAGTGCTCCTTACCCAGCGTGGCCAGTTCCAGGGTGCAGTTCTGCAGAGTGTCACTGGTCTGGTTGACCACAAGCACATCCAGCACAATGTCATACTGGTTGACATGGACATAGGCTTCTGCATAGACAGGGTCTGAGAAACCTGTCAGCTGAGTAACCTGTGACAGAGTTGAAGGCATTTTAATTACCATTAAACACTTTTAAATGTAGAATCATGTCAAACAATTAAAAAAAAAAAAGTACAATTAAATCCATTATTCTCTAATGAGAGCCTCCAAAGCAAGCAGGTGTGCAAAGGGCTTTCAATTTCACAGAATTTACTTAGTAGTAAGAAAAACAGAAAAGAAGAAAGAGAAAAATAAATAAATAAAAAAAAAATTGAAAAAATCACCACAAGTTTTGTCTAGAAAATAGTAAAGAAGCTGTGATGTTGATCTAGTAATCAGTAGCAAAAAAAAGGTATGAAGATAAGGATGCACTACATTTGGCAATAGGATATGGCAGACAAAGGAAGAAAGAGGTTCTTAATGACTATTGACATTCTTGCTTTCTCCCCTGTGAGCCTTACCAGGCTCTTCAAACTGGCAAACTATTTCAATTTCTTCTCCATATCCCACCACTCGCACTCTCCAAATCTCTTCCTGATTCTTCCCTCCCCACGTGAAGAAGGTTAACAACTATAAGCACAAGAGCTCTACTCTATCTCCTGATCCCAACCAGGAAATACCCAGGTCTTTCCAATCAGCCAGCATAGCCTGGTTTGTCAGTTCCAGCCTGCGATTCCCAAAGCTGATCCTATGCATAAGGAAAGTAAAATGTATATAATTAAAACACTTATTTCCCATTACCTTATTAAGTTTGGAAGCAAGAGGATCAGCTGCCTCTTTCCTCTGTGTATTTCCCATTGCTGCAAGAAGGCTAAGCTGAAACTGGTCTTCTTTTGAGCTCATTTCATTTTTAGCAGTGAGTTGCATGAAGGAAATGGGATCATCTGGCTGAACTGTCACATTCCTCTTCTCAGACTCTTTCTGCAACAAGAGAATAATTCAGGAGTTCACAGTGAATTCCTTTCCTTAGCACAGGAACACAGCCAAATAATGGCAGTCAAATGGTGACATTTCTGGGACCAGTTTGGATGTGAACATCTGTAAAAGACTCCAAGTGTTTATGGTGACACACTTATAATTGCTCACCTTCTGGGAAAGTTTCTCCTCTTCTAGCTTGGCTGACAGCATATGAGAGAGGGACTCTCTGCATTCTTTGTTGAAAATATCATTCATGAGAGGAGAACATTCAGACAAAACTTTCAGACACAAAGAAATACGATCCACATCATCATCTGTAATTGGCTTCTTGGGAAGAGAAGACTTTCCCAAATGAAGAATAGTGGCCATCAGCAGCATGGCTTCAGCATTAAAGGACTGAGAAGGAGGACAAAGGACAGAGAATGGAAAGAGGTTATTGCATGTTCCATAGCTTTACAGAAATGTTCATTTCTGACTTATTTACAAAAAGGTGCACATAAATCATAAAGCCTCTAAACAGTTACTTGTTATCTAGAAACCAGACAGCACGATTTAAAGACTGTCTAGACAGAGTGGCTGGGAAGCAGTAGGTCCTACTTGTCACTCAAATTATCGTTATTGTCCAACCACATAACTGGCACTTCACTTTGGACTTAAGCCATTTTGCACATGTTTAAAAGAAAAGAGGCAACAACCATCTCTTCCTTGAATGCGCAGCAAAAACACGAGAGATGACTTACATTTTGTTTCTTCTTTTCCTGAACTAGTGACACATATCGTAAAGCAATCTTGGTTAAAGTTGTAGCAAGGGAAGCGGCAACAAAGAAATCACCATCGAGCAGGAATCCTCGTAATGGAGGTCTGCAAATAAAAGTGATCATCAGAAAACTGGTTTTGGACGACACTCCTTAGCTTGCTTCTCTTGATACCTTAACATCCATACTATACACGCAAAATAGGCTTGAAAAGTCTCAGGAGTTTGTGGGTTTTTTCTCTAGAAGTAATTTTCCAGATATAGAGATATTCACAAGTCACATGGAGTAGGGAGTGAGAGGTGTAATGTATAATAATTCCATTGTAGCCCTGAGATGATAATGACTAGTCAAGATGAAGTTGTTCATCTGCAGTAACTATGGAAATAAACCAATTGTTCTACCAACCAACAAAATAAATGATCACAGTTCTTAAGCAGAACAAGGTGATATCAAGGAAAGGAAATGTTTTAATCTAAAGGCAACATTTCTGTATCCAACTAAAACTGTGAGAGGACTTTGCATTTAAAATACAAAAAAGTCAACTAGAACTTAGGACATCATAACTAATAATGTCCTTTTTGACACATAGTAAGCTTTGATTACAAGTCCTATGCCATTAGGTAACTTCCTATCAGACACCACCCACTTGGGGAAATACCCTGAAACAGGAAAATATCTCAACCATTAAACTGAGTATGAGAGAATACCATTTAAATAATAGCAAAAATAAAAAAATTAACAAAGTCACTCCTGGCCTAATTTGAAATCTTAAATACCTGTCTTCTTCCTTTTTAGCAGGTCGGGAACTACTAAGAGCACTTTGTGTTGCATAAGTGCCCATCTCTGTCACCAATTTTTGGGCTGGACCCACAGACACCTCTTCTTCAGGTTTTAGCTCACCAGCTTCTTTCTTGATTTCAGATTCTACTATTGGGATCTAGAAATGAGCAGGAAACAATCGTTACAATTAAAATAAAAGATGTATTTTTGTTCTGCAGAAGGTTTTAATAAAAACTATCTCCATTATTGAAGTTTTTATAAGCAAAAGGTCACTTACAGTGCAACAGTTTTGTGAGAATTTGAGAAGACAAGCAGATGTTGAAATATACACAGAAGCTTCCTACCCATGCAATAAAGCTCATATGGCACAGATTTTCTTAGATCCCTCTCAGAACAACCCAGACTTAAAGAACTCTTTCTTTGCTACTGGATATAATTAAATCATACCTTAAAGCTGCATAAGTTTCTGAAATAAAGAATGTGTTATCTCTCCTCTTAATGGATATGACTTATTCACAACTCAAGTAAGCTACTTGAAAAAAAATTGGTAACAAATGCAAAACCCTAACTTCTTTTTACTTAAGATTTCCTGTGCAATGCCATTACACATAACAAGTCCCCAAAACACTGTTGCATCTTACCTGATTTTTTAAAAGTATCTTTTTCTTCGAGAATCCACTGCATAACAGCAAGAACAACCACAAAGAGATAGTAAACACAAAAACCCAAAGTGCACACACCTCTCCGAGTGATCTGCGAACTTCTGTCATTACACTCTGGATATCTTCCTTTGTGCTGCAATATTCTCCAAGGATCCACAATGCTCCTCGATAAATCCTAAGACAACAACAGTAAGTCATGCTTTCGTTATATACTCAAACTTGCATCAGAAGTGATTTATGGTCAGATGGTAAAAAGCCAGTCCTGACAAATTAAAAAGGACACAACTGACAAAAAGCAGGTTTGAACAAAAACAATTATCCTTTCAGCTTTAGTTAGCTCATGCACAAGTACATCAAATGAGATATATTCTCTGGTACACTTATGTCCATCTGTGTTAATCCTGACATGCAGAAAATCAAATTTAATTGTGATCATAATGAAATAACTCTACTGTATGTGAATAAAGTCAGCTGTAAATACTCCATTAACTGAGACAAACTAATTTTTCCATTTTACAGGAGAAAATGAAAAACAAGAACGTGAATGAAGATTAGGAAAAGAACAGCAAAACTTCAGAGGTTGTTTTTTTTCTCCCACTTAAGGAGATGCCAATAGAGATGGGACTCACAGTTTTCTGCGTATTAGAAGAATGGCAGAATGCTGTCTAGATACAGAGAAGTTCTCATATTACTTAACCTTTACAGATCCATCAGAGAACAGTTTTTAGAGCCTTGAAAGGTGCTAAAGAAGCTTTGTAGATGGCAAAGCCTGGATTTGAAAAGACTGGGTTTTCTAATAAACATACCCCAAGTATTTCCAGTTGCCTACAAGTGCAAATCCCTTAATAACTCTATTTTAACAGATATACCACTTTATGGTTGTCCTTCATCAACAATGCTATCTCTTAACAAGTGGAAATACAATTACCAATTACATCACAGAACCAAAATTTGAATTTACTTTCTTCATTCAATGCAAAAAGCACTTAATTCATCTTTTGTACAAGTAAGCTTATCTAGAAATCACCTACCCCCAAAATACCTCAGCTTCAGTTATGCTTTGAGTGGGTTCTGTAAGGATTTTGTTACATATTTAATGACAATATACATTCAATGCATATGAACCAAAAGGTGCTCCAATGCCTGTTTGATAAAATATTTTTGACTCACTTGACAGATTTAATAGAGTGAAAGACTTCAAGCATCTTCTCAACAATAAGAGGTCTGAGGTTATCGAATCGCTGGATCGCTTCCCGCACAAACTCCAAGACATCGGCGGCTGCTGCTTCATTATTATCACTAAGGAACTCCATCAACTAGCACAGAAAAGTGAACGTGAGCACAAACAGCAGTGCTGGTAAGTTGGTACAGTAACATTTTCCTTCTACATTCAGAAAAATACAACTGCATATGAATCTCGCATTAAGCAAAACAGAAGTCAAACTACCTCACATACATCCCAAGCAATTACCAAATATCATAATCCCAAACTGGTTTTCTAATGATACAAATTATTGCATTTTAGATAAAGGTCCTCTTCAGCTCATGTACTACAAAACCATCTAAAAATAAAGTCTGAGAAGACAAATAATTACAGCACCAAAAGTCTTGTATTTCTTTAAGGACTAAAAATAGTATTGCTTCCTGTGAGGGCACCATCAGGAACACCTCACTTCCAGATTTTGGGTATAGCTAGAACATATTTAATGACAATATCACTGAACATTTGCATACCACTGGAATAACATTTGCAGCCATGTCTGGAAAGCGAACGCTACAGGAATGCAGTGTACGAACAAGCAGCTGTCTGTATTTGTCTGTATCTTCGTGCTCCGTCACATTATTAGTTTTAATCACTTCCTTCTTCAGAACAATCACGAGCTGAAGGAAAGATCAAATAAAATGGAAAAAAGTCACATATTTTTCAATAGAAAAAAATAATGTAATCAATCAAAAGTAACATGTATCTTACCTCCTCCACATTTCTTGAAGACACAAGATCCAGAGCCAGTTGAAGGGTTTTCTTGCGCACTTCTAGATCTGGGGTACTCAGAACTCTGAGGATGTCCATAACTAGATCCTGAAACGATAACAAAATTTTAAGTATTCTGCTGGTTTAAACTGCTTCCTTTTCATATCATTCTAATTTTCAGTCCTCAATGATTTTCAAAGCCTTTTGGGTACATAATGTATAATCTGTTGACAAACAAGCAACAAACAAGCATCTCAGGCATTAGGAACTTCACGGTGTTCAATTAATATATTCTATATTTACACAGAAATCTCCCATGCAAGCTATATCATTGAACTTTACAATCAGGACAGCATTTGCCATTGATAATTCTTATGCAGACAATAAAAGCAGCAAGTCATAAAAGTCCATCCAGTATGCTTTTACCAAAAAAATAGCAACAAAAAATTTAAACTTCAGAAGTACATTTCTCCATACATAGTAACACATGAAAGCTTTATTGCTGAAGGCTTTTCTTTCCTAAAGCTTGCAGGAAAAGAGACAGCTCACATACCTGTAACACTCGTTCATGGGAGGGATGCTCCTTTAATTCAATCAACCGATCCAAGACAATCAGTTTCACATTATTATCACTTTCTTTAATAATCAAATCTATGTAGCACTGTGCAGCTGCCTAAAATTAAAAGGATCAAAAATATTTTTTAAGTAATGAAGAGAAGAAACCAGCAAACCTCTGAAAGAAACTCAGAAAAAGACACCTTCTATATTACTATTAAAGCAGCTACTCAGAGCTGGCAGAGAAATGAATCTCAGAACAGACTTGAAAATTTTCTGATCTATCGTAAATCAATTCCAACATCAAGTTACAAAAATCACACAGATCAACTCACAATGGCATCAGCTTACAATACACAGACTTGATTTCAAATTCAGAGAAAGACACAATAAGATAGATTATCTGACATGCTTTGGGTCAGCTGTGAAGTACACAACAGGGCATGATAACAAACTTAAAATAGTTGCCAGTGTTATCCTATCTAGATACAGTTTTAACGATAGCTCCTGTGCACAGTATGCCTACTCAACAAAAATGACTATGCCATAGCAAGAATGTTGGAATTTGTATTCCTCATGACCTTTTGAAACCACTATTTACAATGCTTTTACTCTAAATCTAGACTTGCATATTCTATTTTTGAAATTTTCATACAAGTTCAAAATTTCTGAATGATATTAAATAAGCAGCTGTACAAATACGAATCTAGGAACCCCGGGTGAATCAGAAATCAACATAAATCTTCACTGCTTTATGCTTCCACCCTGGTCTGAAAAGAGAAGTATTCATGAGCAAAGAAAGTCATTCAATCTCTGAAAATCTTCAGCTTTAGTCTGCTTTGCTAACTATGCCCAAAGGATTGCACGTTGGTACCAACTACTGTACAACAGTGTGCATCGTATTCAAGCTTGTCCCCTACCAAAGTGACACATAGTCCCCCATCCAGTTCTGTGGAGCAGTCTCAACCTTCTGTGAACAATTTTAAGAGATATTTTAACAGACAGTTTCATGTGTGAAGCGTTAAACACCTGGTATTACTAAAGCCTTTCCTCTTTCAAAGTATCAACATGCAGCACGCAGTATTCATTTCAGTGCACAAAAAGCTACTGAATATCTGAAAACATAACTTCCATACCTTGATTGCTGTTGGTGCACTGGAGAGTGTAACTAGAGTACCTGCAGCTTCATACTTCACTGCAGGACTCGAGGACTGCAGTAAGTTGTAGATGCAGCGAATAAACCGAGCTCTCTCTGATGGATTCGCGTGACAGACCTCGATAAGAAAAAGAAGGCACAGTTGGCACATAAAGGAAAAAGAAAATACCAATCCTACAGTTTACCTGCTCAATTATCTTATGAGGAAAAAATTAAGCAAAAGGTGACCTTTTCTGGGGATAGGAAGTGTCATTCATAACTGTAAAAATCTAATTACAAAAGCTATTCAAAAGCTGTTCTTGAAAACTCCATGAAATGCTATAAGATCTTAAAACCTCAGGTCAAAAGGAAGGGCACAAGCCTCTGCCAGCTTCTGTAAGAGATGCTCTGCTGGCCATGAAACCAGTCCTCACCACGGCAAATCAGGTGAGGCTTATTGCTCTGTACTGTGCACACCTGAGCTCTTTGCCATCTCGGGAAACAAATCTTATTCAACTGTATTAAACAATGACATATTCCTGACATGGACTAGAAAGCAGCTATGATGCCTTTTCCAGCAAGGTTCTAACCCTTTTAAAAGTCAGCCTAATATAATCTAACATATGCATTTATTTTAAAAGTGCCACAACATTTCCCTTTTACCTTGTAAATTAGTTCAACAATAACCAACTGCAGTATGTCACCAAATGTCTGAACTTGGTCAATACAGGTACTCAAATAATCCAAAGCTCGATCCTATACAAATAAAGATAAATTATTTTAAATTAGTCTGAGTTTGCTCACTCAGTTGAATTTTCAATCAAAACACATTCTAAAAATCAAAATACAAACCGGTATTTATGCAACCCTTCAACTTGAAATTTAATCAATTTAGGAAAACACTCTAAATCTGAAGAGTAAATTAATCCATTCTGTCTGTAGATTGCAAAAGAGAAACTAAACTAATAGTAATCAGGCAGAAGAGGCAATTGCCTATAGAGCAAATAATCCAAAAACACTAAACAGAAAATGCTGCGGTTTTTTTTTGTTTGACTATCAAAGCCATAAAATAGTACATAAAGAAGCACTTCTGAGACTGGTTATGCTCCCTTACCAAAACTAATTACAGTTTTCGGCAACAAGATATGCCTTCCCCAAATACAGTAATTCTACTTTAAAATGAAGACAGCACTAAAGACCTTCTCAATTTTTCAGTTACCAAATATCCCATAAATGTGTTAACACCATCATACATAGGTTTTTTTAGGAATACAAATAGTTTATACAATCAACAAAGTCCTGGCTAGTTACCCTGCACATTTTCAAGTTATTAAACCAAACAAGTTTGAGGGCAAGTATCCTTACCTGATCTGCATGAATCAGCATCATAAATGCATTTCTTTTGCAGCTTGCATCTTTCTCGTTCACCAAGAAATCATGGATCAATTCAGGAGCATCAGGTATAAGATGTTCAAAGTTTCTTAAAAAACATGAATATATATATCCAAATTAAAAGAGGTACTGGCAATGAGCAGAACCCAAGGCTTAAGCACACATCCTGAAGATGGGCATTTACAAAAACTCAAAAAGCATAAAATGGTGATACACTGCTTTTGTGCAGCTATTTGGAACTGAGAACAGACACGAGGAACTTCAGAAAATTATCTGTTATCATGACAGCTAAGTCATGATAACACAGCACACTGCAGCAGTGACTGATAAACGTCTGACATCTCAAAAGCCATGCAGATCTTCTGCACGCACGACTCCCACCTGTCCCCGGCCGTTACCTGTAGATGGTGTAAATTGCCAGGACCGCGTTCCTGCGCACGTAGCTGTGCCGATGCTCCAGGCACGCGCGGATGGCCGGCATCAACGGCTCCAGCAGCTCTGCTTCCTTCAGCTTACACAGAAAGCGCAGAGTGGAGCCTCGGATAAATTCATTCGGGTGCTGAAGATCCTAAAACCAACAAGAAACATATTTGAAATGCCAGACTCTCCAGATGAATGCACTTGCTAGCTTTCTCCCACACTCAGCTTTCCCATGGTCCCAGTTCCCAACATCTACAATGACGCCTCAGCCTCCTCATGAAATACTTTCTTAAAACACTGCTGCCCCACAATATTTAAAAACATGTATTTCTGTGCAGTGAAACTTACAAACTGCAATACTGTAAAACTGACAAAGCCTGTAGGATGTTTTCTTGCATTCTATGTGTTTTCCCTGATTACCACGGCTGTGAAAGCTCAGCCTGTGGGTATTCCCACACCCTGGATACTAACCTTTAGTGTATATTAGCTCATCTGCTTCCAACACATTCCTAAAGCTCATGGCCCTTACTATCTTTATGGAGTGTCCCAAATACACCGCAATGAAGTCATTCCAAAAATAGTGTCCTTTTATGAGCCGTGGCTTGTCTGACATTCACTGACATGGAAACTAAGCTACATTAGTAAAAGAACACAAAATTTCCTTGGTAGTAGGTGAAGTGTGCTGCTTCATCTACACGTATCCAGCCCTGAATCACTGACATACAACTGCTAGGAAGGAAATGGTGAGTATAAACCACTTTTGTATTTATTAACTAACACAGAGTGATACACTTTCTGCAAAGATCCAGACAAGCAATGAAATAAGCAATGGGTACCTTTCTGTAGGCATCGCACACAAGGATCATTTCCTGCAAGAGCCTGCCATCTGGAGTGGTCTTTGGCACAATCTCCCAAAAGACAAGCAGCAGTTTTTTGATGGTATGATCTTGCAGAGGCAGTACAAAACGTATGATGGTCATCAGAAGTCCAGGTAGTTTTTCACCATTCAGAATCATAATGATTACTTTCTTCAAGGCCTCAGTCTTCAACTTGACATCTCCTTTTTCTAGAGGAGGAGGAAACGAAGTTAGGAAGTGTGACATGTCACAGTTAGTTTAACAGGAACACCAATCTCCAGTGTCAGAAGCACAACCTCCCAAAGGAGTGCAACAGAGCACATCAATGAAATTCGTGCCCTTACTTCTATTAAACTATAAAGAGGAAGCAAGAAGTATTTAAAAATACGCAAAGAGTTCAGACCAAATTCTAGGATCAATATATTGGATGTTTTAATGCTTAAATTTATACACAGATACTACAACATTCTCTGATATCATGCATATACTAGATACTAAAACTGCTGCTTCTGCCAGCACATTCTGCAGTGCACTGAACAAGTGACAACACAACTTGTTGCTTATTATAGTTGCTTAAATCTGCCTTAGCCCAAACAGGTAATGCTTAAAACTTTCAAAAGAAGAGATTTCAAATTTTGCACTCACTGGGGGCACACATACACAACAAAACCAGAACACATAAGATAATACCATGAAGTTTCTCAAAACATAGCAAACAGAAGAAGGGCTACCTTTCAAAAATCATCAGAAAATAAACATCAAATTGACCTGTTTGAGTTTATAAAATGTAAACAATATTCCAGGAAAGGCACAATGAGAGAGTAAGTCAGGTAAGATTAAGTATCCTTCAGGTCACAGCCCATTACTTGCCTAGGTCATTTTTTAAGCTGATTTCAGAGGGTGGTTCTGAATCCATCGGAACGTTGATTAACGTGTAACACACGTTCTCTGCAGCAGTCATGGTTCTTGCTTACAGAAGGTTTCTCAAGGCAAGAATTATTTTGACACAAATATCAGACAACCTAAAAAACAAGCAAACAAAGCCATCCCAAAGTTAACAGATTTTATTAACAAACAAAAACATTATCACAACTTTCTCAATGGTTTGAAAGGATTGCTGGGTTTCTTGAGAAGCCACATTCAAAAGCTCTCTCGCTTTTGTTTTACACTAAAATACCCCCACTAGCACTACAAAGATGAACAGAGTGAAATTTTCAAAGACAACAAAAAAAAGTAAAAGAAAGAAATCTTCCCAACACCTCGGGCACAGTCAGGGATAACACAAGTGTACCTGACTTCTCCCTCACACATTCATATATGAGCTTCTCCCTTACATACTCAACTCCCTGATCCTGGCTATATATTCCCACTACTGTCACTGCCATCTTATGCCCCTCCAGCTGAACTGACCCAAGCTGAAAAATTAGCTGAAAAATTTAAACTTAAAAAAACCCAAACCCAGTTTGGGTTCCCAGTTATACAGTTTTTTTGACTTCATGAACAAGTTGAATCAGCCTATGGAAGAAGCTTTGAAGATGAGGACAAGATCCAACTGAGCAGAAACAACGATGGGCAAAAAGAAAGCACAGTGGAGAGGGAAGCAAGACTGCATTTTACCTGCCAAGGATCATCAGAACAGCTCAATTCTGTCTCTGCTAGATGGAGGAAAATATGAATTTCTATGGTGAAGAAGTATGAGAAGGGTACAGATCTATCAGAGCTGATGTGTGGCTGACAGTTCAGCTAAAAAAATTAGCAATTAAGCTCAATCCTCATTCTCCTGTTTGTTTTTTCTCCTTATATAATAGATACCTAGGATCAAATCAACTTTTTTATTCTATTTCTTAAGTAATCAAAAATGCTCCAGTTTGAGCTTGCTTGGTTAACGCTATACCACACTGATTAGCACAGCAAAGAAAAGTGCTTTTTATTGCTTGAAAGTTTCGTACTTGCTACAGAAATTGTATCAAAATAAATTAGCTTCTATTAATCTTCTGGAAGCCTTAGACTGAGGTTAACAAGTGATTAAAAAAAGGAAGATGCCATTTTACTCTAAATTATGATACCACACACTAGTGAAATAATGTGTATAACTGTATTTGCTTTATACAATTTTTATTAGTAATAATAGGGCCAACAGAACTGAATAAAATGATCTCCATCAAAGGCTGTGATTTACATAAAGATGGAATTACTCAGCTCTCCAGCTTAAGGCTGTGCTTTCCCTCGAGGTGCCAGAATAGCAGGGCCATACCTCCATGATATGATGGTTTCAAAAACAGGTCAGTTTAACAAGTTCTTATCTGGGGACACCAGCTCCTACCTCACATCACTTCTTTCATCTGTGCAGACAACTTTTGGGGTGCAAACCCTGTAAACTCTCCACTCCTACCTTATTTTTGAAGCAGGAAGAAAAACAAAATCCAGCAGGCCAGCAAACACCTGTTCCCAGACTGGCTAAAAGCACCTCCCCAGGAACAGCTCTGAGGGGACATGCAGCTGTTTGAATGAGCACAATCTGGCACCGGGTCCAAAGTCCCCTTTCTCATCAAATGGGCACTTAGAGAACCTCACACTGAACTAAACACTCTCCTAAAATGCACAGCTGAGAGACTTGGCAGGGACAACCACCACCAAGTTTTCCTCCTTGCAAGGCACCAAGACACCTGGAATGAGTTTGATTTCAGAGAGAGGCCCCACGCACAGTCACAGCTGCTCTACTTTCCCTGTATTGAATCACAGAATGGTTTGGGTCGGAATGGGCCTTAAAGACCACCCAGTTCCAACCTCCAGCCATGGCCGGGGACACCTTTCACTAGACCACGTTGCTCAGAGCCCCATCCAACCTGGCCTTGAACACTGCCAGGGATGGTGCATCCACAGCTTCTCTGGTAACTTGTTCCAGTGTCTCACGACTTGAGGAAATAAAAAGTTTCACAGTTTATAGAGAACAGGAAAACAGCCCCGCCCGCTCGCCACCTACGTCCCTGGGGAGCCTTAAGAACGGGGGCACCTCATGAACCAAAACCCCAAAAACACATCGTTTTACCGATGCACACCAATAACATACAGTGCCAAAACGTTTACTAAAAATTCCCCATAACTTTACAGCCAGCTTAGGGATATTTCTCCATTAATGTCCCGGGTGCCTACTTCTAGCTCAAACCCGGGCATTTTCAGCTACGAGGCAAAACTTCCCTCGACGCCACCGCCCGCCCTTCCCCTGAACAAACCCCGAGACCCGCAACCCCGCTCCCCAATCCTCGCCACAAACCCTTCCACGATCGCCCCGCGCCCCCTGGGCCCTGCCGGGGGCCACCGGGAAGATGCCGGCAGGGCTCTGAGGCCTCGGGCCCGCGGCGCCCAGCG
>WEIV01021468.1:148655-159300 GCA_013390005.1 Calyptomena viridis
TGGCGCGCGCGCGCGCGGCTGCGCGAGAAACGGGCGGGGCCGCCCCGCGGGGAAAGGCTGCGCGAGGAGGGGCTTCCCCTGTGACGTCACGGCCCCCAGGGAGGCAACGGGATTTTTTTCCCGCGCCGGAGGGAGGGCTGGAGCAGGGAACCTCGGGATCCCGGAATGTCGCGGCCGAAAGGCAGCCTAAAAACCCCGAACGGCTAAAGAAATAAAGGGGGAAATAATTATATGAATTAGAGGAAAATAACTGTATAAATAAAGGGAAAGCAATTAAGCGAACAAGAGGAAAAAATGGGGGGGATGTGTGCGAATAATAAGGGGAAAAATAAATCAGGTGGAAAATAAATAATTGGGAAAATAGCTAAGGGTATAAATAAATAAATGGGGAAATTAATAAGGGAAAAAACTATAAAAAAAGGGAACTATTAAAGGGAAAAAACAGTAAAAAAGCAATTAAGGGGAAAACAAGGGAGGGAAAAATGAGTAAGAGGGGAGAAAATGAATAAGGAGGGAAATAAATAAGGGGAGAAATGAATAGTAAAATAATAGGGGGGAATAGAAGAATAATAGGGAAAAACTAGAATAAAAATAAATTTAGGAAAAATAAAAGCAGCTTTGTCTAATGCTTAAAAACCAAATAGACAGCCCTGACATCATTATTTTGCTATTTTCATGACTGAACTATTTACATGGATTCAAGACAGTATTTAAAGCCTGTTCAAAATAGCACCATGCTTTATTGATTAATATTTATTAATTAAACAGGATGCCATTTTTTTTTTTTAAGTACAGTGAACAGGCTCAGGTCCCTTGTGTGTCCACCCCAAAAAGTTGTTTCTTACAATTTACAATGCAATCGTTGGCAAGAATAATTATAATTCCAACATGGAACATTAAAAATATAACACTGAACTCATTTTGCTTAATACACAGTGTGGCACCCATTTTACACCTAGGAAGCACCAACTCACTGGGATTCCCTGGCAAATGACCCTGAGGAAGCCACTGTTAGTCCCAAATGTTGTGGCATTCAGCTTAAATCCAAAGAGCACTAGGTGCACAAGGTGAAGGGACAAAACCTTGCAGAACCCGTTCATTCAGCAGCAATGCAGAGACTCCATAGCTCAGGGGACCTGTAATGGGAATTTCATGTGCTTCCCTTGTTACTTCAGCCCTTAGTGAGCTAAAAGCACTTTGCTGTCCTTGGCTGGCTGATGGCTCTAAAGAAAGAGTGATACAGTTCAGTTCCAGATGAGCTGGTGTTGACTAAGTCAACCCCCAAAAAACCAAACACAAGCTGGTTAGCAGCTTCTCGCTCCTTCAGCCTGACCCATTCCTGGTAAACACTCATAGCCACAAATGCCTTTCCATGTTCAGATTGAGACAAGCTGACACAGGGAAACACACTGTTATCCTGTTTGCTCCACAACTATTTTACAGTTTTGTAGTATTTTAAGGTCCTCTCAATTCGAGTTTCCAAGAGCACCACATTTCATTACAGTAAAGTCAACGCTCTCTCTGACAAATGGTCAAGCACATGATGGCACCTTGATATGACACAAGTATTTGAAGAGCTGTTTGCTCAGATTAAAAAAAAACAAACCCACAGCAGAGTCCAAGAAAGTGATTTATTTCCACTTGTCCTTATGAGTTAAAGACAGTATCTTTTCTTTAAAAAACAGTATCATGTACTATTTAGAAAATGATTACACCTTTCTTGTCAAAGCAGTTACACCCAAGCACCACCTCCCGTCTACCTTTTAAGGATGGTTTCTTTCTTTAAGAGCAATCCTCAGAATGTAGCGTCAGAAAACGTATATAGGTGAGGATAAAGTTACCAGCAAATGGATAAATGTTCCTATATAATTATACATTAACAGAGGAACTCATCCACCGACTAGTGCTCCATCGGCTCCTCTGCCTTTTCCACAGCTTCTTCTACAGGTGGAACCGGCTTAAAGAGAGGGAAAATAAATATTTTAGGAAGGCAGAAGGTAACGCTTGACAAATCAGCTTTATCCTGATTTCAGTATCACGAGCGGTAAGTGCAGCTCATGTCAGCAAACAGCTTACAAAGCAGTGTTACCCAAATTAAGCATGAGCAGAACAGAGTTGGTAATTAGGAGACTACAGAGGCATCTTGTGAAGGGCATGAGAAACCTACACAGCCACTTCTGTTGTAAAACAGTGAAAACTTGCACTTGATCAAGATGAGAAGAGATGATATTGGAACAGCCTGGCATAAATTCAACATAAACTAATTTAGTAAGAATCTGAGTTTTCAGCTGAGATTATACAGTGTTCATATCATAACTTCAAACTGTAAAAATCACCTTTCTAAAACTGTACTAGAGTAGTTGAGTTTAAATATGTTTTAAACATATCAGATCATATCTAAATGTTATCTTTCAACAAAGCCTATTTATTCATATCTAGCCCACACACCTTTCTCTGTGGTCTCTCCTCAAGACCTTCTAGGAATGGTGCTACGTCATCATCATCATAGATGGTAAACTCCATGTCTTTGCCCACAATTCCAATGGAAACATTCTGTCAAGCAAAGTTTTGAAAGCAGTGAGAAGCATTTTCCTGAAATTCCTTTGGCTTTACAACTTTTACTTACAAAAGCTATCATGTTTCAAAATCTTGTAAGTAAATCCATTCAAGAGTTTCAATTTCTTTCACTTTTTAACACACACAATCTTTCAAAATGCCTTATTTTCATCTTATTTTGCATTTTCAGTATTTTAAGAGTTCTAAAAAACAAAGTGAGCTCAAGTAAAAAGCATGAGAAAGGGCAGCTCAGCCACAAGCAGACCTTAGATATCCTTAGAATTTTTTTATTCAACAGTTTCTCAATTAATTATCAGATGCTGGTGCACCTTTCTGATGCTGGATACTCAATCGACTGTTGGTGCATTACCTTCCCTCACCTCCCAGGTGAATTACTGACTGTGCTCACAAAGCAAAGTTGTGATTCTAGTTGTATGCAATGTATCTTAAATACTGATCAAAACTTAAAAGACGCGACCAGGGAAACAATGTCTTTAGTGAAAGCATCATTTTTGTTAAGAAACTCAAATCTGAGATAATCAGGAAATGGTCAATAAACTGGCGACATAAAATGAACATGATATTATTTACCAATATTCAGCTTTCAAGTTCCAGTGCCAGCCATACTTCACAAGAATTTTGTCACAGTAATTTCTAGTAACAATGGCAGTAAAATGCCTTAAGAAAACCTAGTGCTTACCTTGGTGGTCAGATCCTGTTCAGCAGGAAGAGTCTCTCTCAGGGCACGCAGTCCATGTTTAACTAGCTCATTTAGATTACCTTAAAAGGGAATCAGAAAGACATTTACAAACTGTATGGGGTATTACCTGTAGACACTCATTTCTCCTTCTTCCTATTACTAGCTGACAATTAGAAAATTAGCTTGGCTAACCTGACTGGAAGAGCTCCTCTCCTTTCTGCTACTGAGCACAGAGTTAGTTATTCAAGCATACCTGGAGAAACCAGCCCTACCCTATATTTGAGGTCAAGTGCATCTGGTTTTGACAGCTGCCTTGCCTCCAGTGCAGTGATATTCCAGCTTTATTTTCTCCCCGAGCAGCAATTTAACAGGCTCCTCATCATCATTTCATATGAAAATAAATTCACCACTTCAAATGCATCACCTAAATACTAGCCCTGCTCTGCTATGAAAGACTTACACTTCCCTTGGGTTAAATAGGGAAGAGGCCTTTTACCTTTTTTACTGCTTTTCTGAGCAGAGTTTCCCCTTATATTAGATGCAACAAAATCATCCACATTAAGACATGAAAATCTGTAACATATTCTCCACAATTTTGTCTTTGTGCAGATTTACAGTTATGCCAAACTTGGATCCCAAAATTTCTCTTTGTCTCACTAAATGCAAAAGAATGGAGTGGTAGTGGAAAATAAACTGCAGAACTGATGAAAACCACTAAGCAGAGAGGGTTCCACTACTCACAGTCAGTGAACTCAGTCATGTGCCTCTCCAGGTAAGTTCGTGCTGACTGTGAACGAGCACCAATGGACATTGCTTTGCAATCAAAATAGTTGGCAGAGGGACAAGTCTGGAAGATGTGAGGACCCATATCCTACAAAGAGAGGGAAAAAAACCCACACAGAAAGAAAAACAAATGTATAAATTCATACCAAGCCTGTTGCTGGAGTATGACATTTTCTAAGAGAGTTTTGCTTCATGGTACATCATACAGCCTACAAGTATGCACAGAAATATATTTTATATTGCTGATCATAGCTTTGTGCTTATACAACTCTTTTGAAAATAGTGTTAAAAAAATGCCCAACAATAATTCAAAAAAGAAGAGAATAAACCCTTTCTTGACACTTTATTCATTAAAATGAAGCTTTTATGTGTACAGGATGGCTGGCACAAAAATTGTCTCTCTGTTCTACAAACTGCACTGTGATTATGCATGCTCCCTACTTCATGGCTCGCAGCAGGTATTTTAGACACATTTTATCCTATCTGCACAGAAGCAGACTGTAGACTAAATTATACCATCCAAAATTTTAGGCAAGCTCATAATATCCCTCAACCATCCTCACATCAAGAATTTTGAGGGCAGATTCTGCATGTGCTGCATTAAGCACACTGTTGTTGCTAAACAAGTAAGAGAGGCCAGTGATGATTTCCACATTCATTATTTAATAAAAAAGTATTTAGAATAATAGTTTGTAAACATCCAAAATCAATAGCAAAATATTTACAGAAACAAATCTTATTTTCCCAGTATCTTATTTTGTACCTTAAAATATTCAATAAGTGTAGGTAGGATTAGCTATTAATTAACACTCTCAAAAGCTATGTTTTAGGGCAAGAGACAGCCAATTACTTCCTTATTTAGAGAATTTTGATGAGTCTGCCTCTTCCACCTTTCCTTCTTAACACCTATATGTTGTGTAGGGTTTCACTAAGCACATTTTATTGTAGATCACTAGGAATTAGAGCAGCTTACTCACATCATAGCCTGCGATGAGCAGTCCTACACCATAGGGCCTCCTGCCATAACGCTGTGTCGGGATCTGGGTTTCTTGAGTAAGTTAAGGAAACAATCTCAAAGCTACATGTTAATTACCCTAAACACCAAAACATTTTCCTAAGCCAAGCAGAGATGCACCGAAATTGTTATAGGGTATTCTGTGAAAGAATACACAAGCAATGTGCATAAAGAAAAAACTTCCAATAAACTTTTTCAACTTAATATGAATTTTAAGCTGTAATGTATGAAAAATGTTTTATGTACAAGTAAAAGCCTATAGAAGTATTACAAGTGTAAAAAAAGGATACTGCTTCCAATTAGTGACACTAGACGAGAAACTGGAAGAGGTCTATCAAACACAAACCTAGAATCCAAACACTCCTGACGCATGAAATTGCTAGGAAGCAAAAAATGAAGAAAAAAAAAATCAAACCAATGCATACATCAAAGACACAATGAGGTTTTGTCTCAATACTTGTCTGTTAAGGTAAACATTTTTGTTTCAGTTCTGCTTGTTCAGAAAAAGAGTCAAAGGCTTTACATAATTTCATTTCGCTATGACCTATAACTGTTATTTAGAAAGTTGACCACAGGTTTGAAAGAGTATTAAAGTATTTCAGCCATACAAATGCTAAGAAGGTAGAAGTTCACACAGGCAACAGACAGATCTGGAAAAAAGCCACAGTTAAATGGTAACATTGCTTTGTAACATTACAGCAATTAAAGTTTATTTTAGAATGTTTTCCTGTCCCTTCTTTGTCCTTTCAAACTGAGGAACACTCCTCCTTCCACGTACATTTACCTCATCTGATCAAACTACATGGCCAGTAGGTAAAAGCAAGCCCCTGTGAAGCTCTCACACACAGCACTGTATGTGTTTAATGACTTTCTTAAGTGTGTGTACACAGAAGCAGCTGCCAGAGGGATGCACTTTCTCAGACTGCTTGGAAACCCCACCACGCTGAAGAAACCAGACAGGACTGTCTTACTAGTAACAAAACCAAAGAGCAAAATTTTGGGCCAAACAAATGAGATTTCTGCCAGCTAGTTAAAAATCTGCCAGAATTTCATGCTGAGGTCTTTGGCATAGTGCAACAAAGCAGCAGCTCAAGACTAATCCTTAGCCAACCAGCAAATATCATTTGCAATAGTCTGAATGAACTTTCACATGTTATTGCAGAACTGTGTATGTCAACAACCCAGATACTCACCACAAGAGTCTTGCATCGGCAGTAAGTCCAGCAATTGAGATACCAATATGGTTGTCAACGTACAGGATTTTTTTCTGATGAGCTGCCAGCTCAGACTGTGCTCTCTATGCATAAAAGGAGAAAGCTATGTGGCAAACTGAACAGTCTGCCAAGCACTGTGGAGAAATCTGCTAACATTTATAGCAAGAACTGAATATGATCATGAAACAATAAACAAAAAAATTAAATTTATAAACTTGCAACAGAAGACAAGAAAAACCCTAATTCCACTTCAGTAGGAACCTGTCAGAACAAAAGAAAGAATAAACACTCACTCGTGCTTTGAGAAAAGAAATAAATTTACTAACTAATGAAAAGAAGAAACAAAGAGGACACCATCTTTTAAAGGTAAAAATACCATCCACAATATCATCCAGCAAAAAGAAACTGGGATTGCATTTACATTACACATAGAAATTCCGACTGTGCAAAACTAACTTGCCAACCCAAAACTTTTCTATGAACATTATTGTCCCAAGGACAGTCTTGAAGTTACCTTGAGAGCAACCAGAACAGCGTGTGTTTTGGACTTCAGCCCCACGGTAGCTGAGCCTTGTTTCACAGCTTCCATGGCATATTCTATTTGATGAATTCGGCCCTACAAAACCAAATCAAACATAATAATTCTAGAGTTAATCCCCTGAACCAACTTTCAACGGGTTTGGATTTTCAGTCCTTTGATTCCCCACCCCAAGGGACACTTGTCTGCATAACAGGTTAAACCTACAACCAACAGACCTTCTCAATTATCTTCTGTGATGCCTCACCACTAAGCCACAAAAACCTGCCACCTCTGAGCCACTCACTACTGCACACAAGGGAAGAGGGAAACTAAAAAGAAAGGCTGAATAATCTTGACATTTTAAGAATCATGAGACTTTTGTCACTGTCTTTAGAGGAATCAGTGTTTGACATAATGTGATTCAAAGACAGAACCTCCAGCTGAAGTTGGACATTTAACTTTTAATCGAGTGTCCTGAAGAAACAAACCTTACGCAACTGTTGTGTCTCACCATCCATTCCCCAATAACTTCTGAACAAGTTATTGGTCAACTGCAGTCAAGTCTGAAAGAGGAGTAGAGGTCTCAAAGAAAATCAAGTCCCTGCAGGTTCTGCAGAGGTGTCCAGAAGCTTTGCAGGAAAATGTGATAATGTCCATTTAAAGGAACCACCGAGGGCAAAGTAGCTCATTTCCTGCACTCCAGCCCACGTCAGACAGGGCAGTGCTGCCCTGCATTTCTTTTCACTATGGAGCACATCTGCATCCCACCAGCTGGCATGGACTGGAATGTACTTACAGGGAAACGTGCTGTGGATGATCTACAGGAAATCACCTTTCCATAGATTGTTGAGGTTTTTTGGGCATGAGGTTTTCGATTTGATTTATCTAGAGAATTACAAGTCTTGAACTTGATGCTTGAAACACTCTAATGTTGCATTTAATCCACTAAGTTATAAATGGAATTTCAATAACACAGGTTATTTCCTGCCCAAGAGCAGTATGGAATCACTGTGACCTGTCCAGTATGCGTTTATCAACTGTCATGGATGACTTGCACGACTGTAAAAATGTGAAACCACTTCTGGCTTTTAATCTCCTATTTCATTTTCTTTACTATAATACTTGAAAACATCTCCCAATAAAATACAGTTGTTCTCTGCTCCTGTATTAGCCATGCCAAAAATTACTATGGGATCACATAACTGCCTCACCTACAGGAATGTATGGAGTTGCAATTGTACCACAGTAGCAATTTCAAATGTCTCTTTTTAGAAAAGACATCAACACTAGTAATATTTTCAAGGCAATTTAAGAAAAACAGAGAAATTTGTGCTGTTAATGATTTCACAATATCTACTAAAAGTCTCAAGACAATGTTAGTTTCGAAAGTACTTTTAAAAGTAACAGATATGATGAAAAACATTAAACTTTCTGATACAGAACCTACCACAGAAACACAATCATTAAGGATGAAAACAGTTCAAAGGCACTACACCTATCATGGTATTGACTAAAAAACAGGCAAACATTCAAGGTTGTCTTCATATAGGATAGAAAGAACGGAACACTCTCTGCTGCAATGTATGGCAAATGTGTATCAGATACAATAGGACTAGATAATGAAGACTTCCAGTAGCAACAAAACCCCACAAACTAATGATACATTAGCTTTACACTAATACATTTTGTTATTAGCATTTAAAATAAATCTCTAGTTTTGCTAAATACAGAAATGAGCAATTTTCCAAGGCTCTGATTTTCCTTAAGTATCCCATCTTAAAATGTCCATACTGAGAGGAAAAAAACTATTAAACATATGAGCTGACACTTGCTTTTAAAATCCAAAAATACTTACTTTCAAGTCAACACAACCCGTGTAAGTTTCAGAACACACAATGTGTTTCTAGTAACAATACACAGTATGAAACTGACTCAGAGGTGATAAAGTTTCAAATTCAAGAGCAAAGCTCAATATAATCTTAACTACAGAGACAGGATGAAGCCTCCCTGACATTACACAACACAGGCAACTCGGGACATACAGCTGCACAGGCTTCAGAAGCAAAGCCTAAACTGCAATAAAACATGATTTGGCATTTAACTACTTACATGTTCCAGCTCTCAGTGTTACAAGCTTTACAGACAGAATTTATTCGCCAGGAATGTCTGTGACCACTTTAATTTAGAAAACGAAGATCTGTGAATTCATACTACAAAAATCAGCACCCCAGATTCTACACTCCAGATCCCCCTGGGGGTACAGACATTCAAATAGGGGCTTACAAGGCAGTAAAGAGAAACAGGTGCTGTTATACCTCACTTGAAGAAGTGGCATATTCTCAGTTGAGCATTAAATACTAACCCTTAATTTGTTTTCTTTTTTCTGAACAATCTGAATATAGTAGTGTTTAATTTAAAAAAAGTTAATTCTAATTATAAACAAAATAGCTCCTTTCCAATATTATCTAGAAGACAAAAGAGAGAATGACCTAGCAGTGGCCTAATGTTGGGGAGATTTAAGCTTAGCTTTGTGCTTTTTGTACTTTACTTACCAATTTCTTATTATAGGTCTGTAAACGGATCATAGAATCACGGAATGGTTCGGGTTGGAAGACACCTTTAAAGATCATCTAGTCCAGCTCCCAAGGTGATAGCATCTATTTTCTACCTCAAGCACTCTGAGGTGACAGGGCCCACCTAAGCACCACTCAGGTCTGTGCACCAGAAAACCTGACATGTGCCAATGTCTGTCTGAACTCCTACAGCCCACAAAGGGAGAGGGGAGCAGCCTGCAGGCACCCAAATACAACCTACACACCTGTGATACCACTGCTGTGAGGTGAAGACCCAAAAAATTAGACACCCAGTGCCAAAGTACATAAACGTTTTTTACCTGTGGGCTCCACACCGTGACATCATTGTCGTACTGGTTGCGAAACTGGAATGAGCAAAATAAAACTCATTAGTGCTGCCAATGAGTAGGCAGGAAAAACATTGCTCAGGGAAATCCTGGCTGTTTTCACAGAATCACATAACTACAGAATCAAGTAGGTTGGAAAAGACCTCTGATACCATCGAGTGCAACTTATGACTTAACATCACCATGTCAACTAGACCATGGCTCCGTGTGCCACATTCAGTCTTCCCTGAAACATCTCCAGGGACAGTGACTCCACCACCTCCCTGGGCAGCCCATTCCAGTATCTAATCACCCTTTCTGTGAAGAATTCCTACTTTTGTTAAATTCCTTTTGAGAAATTGTTAGAGTTGGAAGGGACCTCTGAAGATCATCCAGTCCAACCCCACTGCCAAGGCAGGGTCACCCGGAGCAGATTACACAGGAACAGGTCCAGGTAGGTTTGGAATGTCTCTAGAGAGGGAGACTCCACGACTTCCCTGGGCAGCCTGTTCCAGTGCTCTGCCACCCTCAATGTAAAGGAGTTCTTCTTCGTGTTGAGGTAGTGCTGTAGTTTATGGCCACTGCTCCTCATCCTGTCGCTGGGCACCACCAAAAAGAGTCTGGCACCACCGTCTTGGCACCCACCTTTGAGATACTTACGTGCATTAATGAGATGCCCTCTCAGTCTACTCTTCTCCAGACTAAACAGGCCCAGCTCCCACCTCGTAAGAGAGATGCTCCACACCCCTGGAGAGGTATTCCCACGCACCCCCGCAGGGGCTGGAAGTACCTGTCCCTGAAGCAGGGCCCGCTCTCCTTCCCACGCCGCCAGCGAGGCCCAGCCGCGAACTGCTTACTCACGGGCCCGCTCCCTCCCGCCTGCCCCGCACCGCCTCCGCAGCCGGGCCAGGGGGTCCCTTACCCCTTGCCCGCCATCCCCACGCCCGCCCCGGCCCCA
>WEIV01021468.1:159376-181294 GCA_013390005.1 Calyptomena viridis
CCGCCGGCCGCGGGTTGCGGGGCCCGTGTGAGGGTGGTGGTTTTGGGCGATGTGAGGTGTCTTTGTACGGTCGTGAGTGGAAAGGTGCCCTGGGAACTCCCCCACGGGACCAGGGGAGCCGAGCGTTGAGGCAAAAGAGGGTCAATTAACCCTGTACGCGCGTGGTTTTGTTCCTTCAGACGTGGACCCCGCTGGTGAAGTCACGGCAAACTCCAAGTAGTGTGTAACTAGTATATATAATTATACTATATATACGTGTTAGTAGATATGCTAATTAAATATATATATATACTAGTAGTATATATATACACACACTAGTTAAATACCTATATATGTGTATATATATATACATCACTAGTATATATATAGTCATATAGAATCACAGAATTAACTAGGTTGGAAAAGAGCTTTGAGATCAAGTCCAACCCTAACACCCTGTCATCCACTAAATCATGACACTAAGTGCCACATCCAGTCTTTTTTTATTCACTTCCAGAGACGGTGACTCCACCACTTCCCTGCGCAGCCGATTCCAATGGCCAACCACTCCTTCAGTGAAGAAAACATATATATAAACATCTATAGATACACGTAAACATATATGTCGTATATACAAAAATGTATTAGTATAAATACTAGACTAATGTGTGTATAACTAGTATAACTATATATGGTAGTTACACTAGTTATAATAGTCATACATATATATACACACAAATATATATATGTACATAAAACTAGTACATAACTAATGTATATAACTTTTGGACTACTGCAGGCACAGTTCTCTTGCTGCTGGAGGATTTTCTCGGTTTTCCCTGAAAACAGCTACAGTGCTGACTAGGAAATAAAAAAAAAAAATCTAACCAGACTGATTTAAACGATCTAACTTGTTAATTTTAACCTTTCTGGTTAATAAAATTCATTCAATCTGAAATAACTTATTTTCACCAATATTTTTTGATGGGCACTGAAACAGGATATATAAACATTTTAAGTGAGCTGAACAGCTTTCAAGTTTCATGGAGCCTTCAGTAAATATTCCCACAGTCTCTGCTCTAATGCCATTCCACAATAACTTCCTACAGCAATAAGGGACTCCCTAAAGATCCGTTTACTCCGCCTACAGTGACACAACAATAGACAGACATTTCCTCTCATTTTGGCAAAACTGTGTTAGTTTTGATAGAGCACTAAACCATGCCAAGACTCTTATTGTTCTGCATTTATACATCAAATAATGTTAGGAGCCTCGATTTTAGTGACAAAAAGGCAGGATTTGTAAATCTTCACAGAGAATATTGATAATAGCTGCATAAATGGAGAACCTTTGCAAGCTCTGGGAAGCTCTGTCAACTATTATGTAGGTTTGTTAACTGACAACTGAAGTATTTTCCAGAGTAATCTTTTTCCCTTTATTGCATGGATAGAAAAAAATATATTCAGAACCAAACTAACCAGATGTCCAGCTATGAAAAATTTATTCTAAAGCAAATGGATCCAGCTCATGTGACGGCAGGAAGGGTGGCATGGAACAGAGTTCCAGCTGCTCTCCAGTGCTGCAGGCAGCACAACTGTCACTGTATTCCCAAGGCAGCAGCACAAGAGGATGTCAGAGGCAGGAATAATCTCTAGAAAGGGGAAATGCTTACTGTGGAAGGAAGTCATTCACTTCCTTCTGGATGCTCCTGCTTGCCCTTTAGGCTCAGTACAAGACCTCTACATGCAGGGCTAAAGCCAGGGGGGTTTGAAATGTATTTGTGATTACATCTCAGTGCACTGGTGTTAAAGAGCACCCAGCCTATTCCCCCATCCATGTATTTGAACCAAAAGCATAATATTTAAATACAAAATGAGAGAAAGGAAAAACCAACAAGGCAAAATCAAATAGCTCTTTTTCAGCTAACAGAGACATCAAAACAGAAAGGAAACATTTTGCATGTATTTTGCCCTAATGTGGCAGTTACTCAAATTAGTAAAATTAGTGATTTGTCAATCACCCAAAGTTATGTCGAAGTACTCATTGATGTTTGTTAGAGCACTTCTTCTTATTATCAAAGTCCAGTACCAGATAAAGGAATAAAACTCGCAGCTTCTCGGTTTTTCTTGCTGTTTATTGAGTTTTATCACAACTTCAGCATGTCACCCAAACCTGGGTTTAACACACCAGAGTGTGTCTACGAAAAGCATTTTCTGCAAAGCGAGGAAGCACAAAGCAAGAGGTGTGGAATGCCTCAAATGGTGGCTGTATCTAAGTTTTTAAGGACACTAATAACCAATTAACAGATAGCACGTACTCTGTTTACAATTCTGTACCAATAATCCTAACTTGTTACTAACACGTCTTCTCTACCTCAAATCTGTTCTACCAATCTGCAAGTGCCAGCTCTGCTGCAGTGCAAGGAGCAAGAAGAAGAAGAAGAAAGAACTCAGGGCAACACCCAAAATCCTCCATGTTGTCTTCTTTTATATCTATACTACAAAACCTAAAACTACAAGTTTCACTTCTATGACAAACTAAACTATGATCCAAATTACATTTTTGTTGTTTTTGCTTCTTCCATCAATGTTGGAAGCTTTTCCCAGGGACACAGATCAAAAACTGTATCCTCCTGGGTTCTCTGCAAGGGTCCCAGACCCTCCAGGGCAATTTGAGGTGTAGTCTCATCATCCTGGACTCCAACATTGTTAGAAGATTTAAACGAAGGCCTTAAATGAAAGTCTCAGTAAACTTCAAGTGATGCATAAGCATTATGTTGACCTCTGCACCTGAGAAAACATCACCCTTGCTACATTTTATGGTGGCACAGTGGCCAGCATGAAATGATCTGACTGTTTTAGACAGCTCCACAGCAGACAAAGAAATCCATGTGACAAAAGGCTACGGGTTGGTGACATGGCAGAAAAAGCAGTGCTGAGGAACCAAGATGATTAAACTGCTCTTTTCTCCAAGCCATGTTATGAGACACATCAATGAGGCAACATGGGTCACAACTTCACATTGATTTTGTCACTGCTGTTATCTGATCCATTATTAAACATCTCCAAAGATATCCCAATTATCCATATCACAGCTATTCATTTACAACACTAAAAGACACAGGAAAATGCATCAAATGTATTCTTTGGTAACAGCCCTAACACCAAACTTAATATATGCTTGCATCGTTCTATAGAATTAAATAGAACTATTGAATAAATAGAAAAAGAGGATTTAAAAAATACAAATTCAATTGTAGAGAAAAAAAGTGAACAACGAGCAGTAATCAACATATTACATCAAGAAATCACAATATAAAAGACTACAGAACTGAAATGTAAAACTCAAACTATCCTCACATTTAAATAAACTACTTATAAAACATCTGTTTGGAGAAAATAGCATTTTCTCTCTTTTAGTTTTACAGTTGGCAACCTGATAATCAGGATCACTTCACAGCAATGAATGCACAATTGATAGCTCTACAAAAACATGTTTAGTGCTCAGTAATGGCCAAATTAAATGTTAGGAATGATTAGGAAGGAGAATGAAACAAAGTGCCACTGTATAAATCCATGCTGCATCTGACACCATTCAGATTTGAACACTGTCTGTGACTCATTTCCCACCTTGAAACGATGTGGCAGCACTGGAGGCACTGGGAAAAGTAGAAAGAAGGATTCAAATTATGGAGTAGCTTCATATAAGGAATCACAGCAAAGAATAGAAGTCTTCAGTCCAAATAACAGATAAATAAAGAAAGGTGATGAACACTCATAAAATCATAACTGGCACAGAGGTGCTGAGTAGTTGACGTGTTTCTCTCTGTCCTGCAGCACTGCACTGGTGTCATTAAAAACAGCAAGTTCAAGCAGAGACAGGGCAGTACTTCTGAGACATGTCACACCTGTGCAGTGGAATCCATTGCACCTGAACACATCACGGTGCTTTGGGCACGTCTTGAGAGAGCAGCTGGCCAAATTCATGGATAAAACAACTTTCCAAGCCACCTACACTGCCGATACAATGTTTGAACTACGTGCAGAGGTGAAAGCAGCAAACCTAAAACATGCCTTTAACAGTCTCCAGAGAAACTAATGACACTATTTTGTTTTATGCTGTGTTTCCAGCAGAGTTATAAACAGCATGTGACATCTGAGTGATGACAGGCATTGCTTCGCAGAGATTGATGTACAGCCACTGAAAGGCAAGGCCATTATGCCTCTTTTCCTGCTGATTCACTAAAGGAAAGAACATTCCACCAGGTCCCCTTTTGGGATACCACTCATGTCAGCCTACATTAACTGCTGAGTGCTGTGCTCCTGTAGTTATGGGAAGGGTTTTGGTAAAAGATTGGCCCCACTGAGGTCAGTGGTAACACTCCCAGGGGCTGCATGTTGTGCTGCTTAGGCACAGCAGACTGCAGAAGAAGAAGAAAGAAAACTGTTGTGCCAGAGACAGCCTAAATGAAGGCAGAATTTCCATCCCCTTGGAGAAAGGGAAGGATAGATCCAAGAGAGGTCATAGAGCCACTCCTGTCAGGTGGACAAGTGGTTGCCCACAAATGGCAGTGCTGTCATAACGCATGCAGGACTGAACATTTTGACTCAGTCATTCTGAGAATTCTTACTCTCTTGTCAATGTGAACAGTCCATATTTGGATTTAATACAAGTAATAAATTTACCAGATTAATAGATATATGGTGAAAAGACTACTTAATTGTAAGCCTTTGTGTATTATGTTGGTCATATTGGATGACATTCTCATCAACTACATTAAGGCTAACAACAAAAATTTGACAGCTGCTATAAATGAACGTACTTATCTTTAGAATCATTTAAAGATGATCTCAGAAATTCTCACAAAGAAAAAAATCTATCATTTTGTATTTAGTATTGTAAATAGGAAAAAATAACCTTTCTCTATAAATTATGCCAGATTTCTTTCCTGTTGTTTTGCTGGTACCTCAGTGGAGGTACAGACATTTCCTTCCTTATGATAGCCTAGCATTAAGGTCGCCAAAGGCATTTTTTACCATTTTTAAACTACTGACCAATTTAAACTACTGGAGTATTTTGTCATGGAAAATGTCAACTATGTACATTTTAAAGTCTATTCCTAAATTTTTTTAATTCACAGTTTTTGTGAACTGACATCATTTGACCTTTTCAGGACAGGCCTACAGGACAACTAACCTTGCTTGATCATCAAAGCTGGATGGGAAAGACCAGGCAGTGCTGAAAGCCGGCTAAAATAATCCCTGTGGAAAGAGAACTGCAGAAAAGAGTCTGGATCTTTCTCTCCAGTCCTGGAACAAACAAGGGGCACAAAGTTCAACAATAGAGCTGTTGTAGCATATCCTGGTGATGGAAATAGTTTTTATTTGTAGATTCTTGTCTAAATAAAACAAAAATATATTTATAGATAAATTTACATGGATATTATTGCTTGTTTTTCTTGGACCTGAAATTTGTTTCTTCACCCTGAGTGACGAAGGGTTTCTGTATAATGTGCTTTTATTGCACAACAAAAATATATTTTGAGCTCTAAATTGCTTGCTAGCCTAGAATTTATGATTTAAACAGTGTACATTGTATTGTCTGAGTCATCAAAATATGACTGGAGAATATTATCATAATTTATGGAGAATTATGAAATATACTATTACAGTTATAGGAAAATCTGTTAAGCTTTCTATTTCAATGAAAAAGAACAGCAACTATTAAGTTTCTGAGGATAAAAGGTCCATTTCAGTGTGCATATAGCTGCATAAGCTCTTCTAAATATATTAATTGCTCTGTTGATTCATATTGGAATTATTTTTGATTGAGTAACTGAATCAGAACCAAAGCATCACCAAACACTTCAGCAGTGGATACGTGGATTTTGAGACAGACATCTATGAACGATGCAGAGATTCATGAATATATACTATATCAGTTATGTTGGTGATGAAATTTGCCAAAATTTCTACCTATCAAAGGATTACGTGTAATTGCCAACACAGTAAAAAACAGAGCGGCACACAATAAAGCCTTTGTGAGCCATGAGACCACTAATGGATCCCATTTCCTTATGACAAACATTATTGTCATATTAAATTAATGACTAGGCAAAGTATTAACTTTTTAGTTATGCATTTATATTCCATAAATATTTTACAATGACTACTTATATGTAGATCACACAATAAAATGTTCACAATGTTGTTGCCAAATCTATTATTGCCAAAAGCTTCTGCTTGAAAAATGGAAATACATTCACATACAGAAGCAAATTTGCCAGAGGATATTAAACTAAAACAAAAGAAAAAAGGGAGAGAAAAGGCCCTAGGAATGACTTACTATTCGTGGCAAAACATTAAAGATTTATGTAACACTTCTCTTTACAGGCATTTTCAAGTTCTATGGGAGACTCAAACTTATTGTAATAGTCAATTAATGTTTAGGCAACAGTTCTGGTATTTGTAGACCACACTTTTAAAAAAAATGACTCACCCTCTTCTTAACATGGATTCAGGTTTTGATTAGGAAAGGCTACAATACAGAATTAATATGCTGGAAAAATAGATGTTAGAGTAGGCTTTAATCTTAAAAAGTCCTGCTGTCATCAGCCAGGGGGTTTTTTACTGTTTTCCAAGCTCCTAATTTTGCTACATGGATTTTAATAGCTTTGCTGTCATGCATATCCCTGTTTTCATAGTATGCATTTGATTTGTCACTGCCATCTTTATTGCATGTATTCCTATACTAACAACAGTGCCAGCAGAAATCTAAGCCTGTCCTTAGACAAATGTGAGAGAGCTTCTGGCACTGCAGTGTCCATTGTGTGCAATTGTTGTCACAGATCATGGAGTTCAGACACTGCATCATACATACTTAAATTATGAACAAATTCCATTGATCTAAGGATAATTCTAAATCCAGAGTATTTGGCACAACACTTAGCTTATATGCCTGGGCCAGGGAAAGATTCAGTGATGGGCCTGAAGGGCTTTAAATTAATTCCAGACCTCCTTGATATAACCCATCCCTGAATCCAGCCAGTGAGTATCTAAAAACCTCTGCATTAGTTATTAGCATATCACTATATAGTCACACATCTGCACATCTGGTTTTGATTTTAAGAAGTATGTATCAAATAAATTAATGACTACAGATGTCTCATTGACAACAGATTCCGTGGCACTAAAATATTTTAAAGCTGTGTTTATCACATCATTAAATGAATGGGAATAGTAATTCTTCAGACAAAAGTTATTACCAAATGGAAGACTTCATACTTAGAATAAAGATATTTAAAAGGAAAAAAAAACAGAAGAATAGATCATGAAATCAGAAGACTGTTTCTGCATTTGTATAGACCCTTCCAACTATGTTTTAATACTTAATAAACACGGGAAGATATTTTCCAGGTTGGAAATTGAATTAGTACCTTAGGATTTAGAAGTGACCAGCGATAGAGACTATCCATTTTTTGTTGTGCAATTTGAAATGCAGTAAGGCAATACAATTACCAGAAAGCCCTGGCTACCTTCTTGTCTCACAGTGAGCAGCGAATATGAATAGATTTGTATTTGTTTGAATATGGTACAAAATCACATGGGTGAAAGTTACCAAATAAGCTACTCTTAAGCAGAGTGCTCCTTTTGTCAAATTCTGTATTCTCACTGTTAACTTTACACAACACTCAGCATATGTTATTTAGATTAGCTTCAGACAAAAATACTCTTCTTGCCATTAAAGCAAAACATTAAGTTAATTTGTTTAGGATCTTATCCAAAAAAATAATTCATACAATGTAATTTGAAGTATTCCCTGATGCTGCTTCCCTATCAATAATTACCAAGCTTCGCCCTGAGCTTATCCTTTTATAATGTAGCTTTCTCCTGAAGCTTTCTGCATATTTCTAATGCAAATCAGACTCATTAAGTATTTCTTCAGAATATATTTAACCTGAGTTTTAAAATCCAGTTTCTGAGTAATAACCTTTACAGCATTATCAGAGATTTTTTTTTTTACTGACTTCAGTATAGCCTCAGTTTTACTTTGATATTGAACATGTAGTTGGTATGGTCAAATTTAAGTCAAGTTAAGAAGGTGTATAAAATATATTTCTGCCTTTATTGAAAGCCAGTGGTTATATGATTATATCTCCAAATTTCATACAATAGCATTTGCCTTGTGAATTTTCAGGATTAACCCCCATACTGAGTATCATCCTTAAACAACATATTTGTGAATGGTTGTCTGGGTTTTGGCCCAAATCTGATTAGCCACAAAGAAGGAAAGAAATTTAAAACTATAATAGGAATTGACAGTGTAACAACTTCATTATGCTGATTTGTATTTTTACAGTTTTTCATAATACAGCATGGTGGAACTGTACCATGCAGTAAAATGACAGCAGCACTTCATTGTACAGGAGGGATTTACCTCTCCTTTAAGAGACTTTTGAGCACTGATATCAAATTGACCAACTTTCTCTGGTTTTTAGCCAGGGATGAACTCATACAATCACTTCTGCAAAGTGAAGCAAATGTGAATTTCATACAGTGTTTCTCAGCTCAGGAAATACCACTTCTTAAGCTGCACTGCTGCATATGCATTAATCACCATTTTAAGATATTTTCTTTAAATGGTTGATAATAGTTTTAATATATATCTAGCTTTGCATGTGTCCTTCCATACTTTTTCTTTCTTAATGCATACCCTTTCCAAGATTAGCCTAAATTATGAAGGACACTTAAAAGTGTTCAGAAACAGAGGAAAAAAATATGATATTCGGAACCTACTTGAAAACTACTAAAGGAGAAAAAAATATTAACAAATCCTTCAAGATACAATTACTATAGTATCAACAAAACAAAAGAAGGTACTAGCACTTAGTGCTGAAAGAGCAGTCAAATAGATTGAGCTGATAGAGGAACCCAGCAACATCCAGAAGCCAGAGCAGAATTCCAGCCAATGAAGACAAGGAAAATAAAATAGGCTTTCCTGTGTGTCACATGGAAAATGAAGTTTCCTATTTGTTCTTCTGTTAATTACCAGAGTATTTCTCTGAAGGGAAAAAAAACCCTCTCTGGTCAGTAAAAGAGAAAAAAAAAGACATGAATGCATTTGTCTTCTTTAAGGATTGGTTATAAAGGAGTCTGGAAGTCACTCTGGAGTAAAAAGACTGGCATTTCTTATTCTCATCCATGGGTAGACTAGGACTTAGTTAACCACATTCCTGTAGAAAAGTCCCAAGTACCTTGACATGGACTTTTTGCATGTGATACAGATGCCTGAATGACCTACTCTGTTTTCCAGCTCATTCAAGAACCCAGGCAGATTGTTAGCAGAAGTGTCTGATACCTGATATATTTACTTCTGGAGAGGACAGCATGCCTCCTTCCAACCTCAAGTCACCCAGGCACAACTTCTAACCAAGAAAGCAAATGTCTGTTATGAGCACCTGGAAGAATGGGTAGTTAGAAGAACATTGTAATAATAATATTGCTCGCACTCATCCATGGAAAAGTTTATACTTTAAAAAAGGGCAAAACTTCACTCAACAACTAATAGAAGTGTAAGTTATTTCTTATCACTTCTGCTTACTTCTGGTATGATGTCCAAGCTCACTCCCCTTTGCAGACTGTAATGCTTCTTTGGAAAGGATGCTAAAGAATCTCTTACTTTATAATTGCTTTATTCTCCCTGGAAACACAGAAGCCAAGAAAGTTGCCTAAGAAATTAGGAGGAGGTGAAAGCACAGACTGCCATCGCTTCTGCATCAAGTGAAGCTTGGAGGATTGTTCTAGATGATATATGACCCTCAATAATTGGAGTGTCAAACTTCTGGCAAAAATCTTCAGGCAGTAATCTGATAAAGGTCACCAGATGGTCAAAGATCTTGTGGATATAGTCTGAGAAGCACACAAGGTAGTTCCAAATGTGGAACTGAAATGAGGCTGAAAATTCCAGTCTTACAGAGCACAAATAAGTCACGAGTTCTTAGAAAAATAGCCTTGGAAAGTACTTAGGATGCACTGGGGGGAGGTGAAGGTGTTGACCACAGGGAGATCTTTTCCTTAAGCACATGATAATATGGCAATAGCCTATGTTAGGGCTCTCTGGAACACTAGCATGATGCTGCAGGTCTGAAAAGCTTTTCCAACTGCCACAATGGTCATGGAGCTGACCCACTACTAAGGTTTTATTTGGGAATCGAGGGTCCCAGGTATGGGGTTTTGTCTTTGGAGTACTGTTCTTTCCCATCCTGACTGAAACAGAATGCTCAGAAGCAATTCTCTAATTGTGTTGGTGGGGTAGTAAGCTATTTTGATGATACTTGGTCCTGAAGGATCCAAAACCCTAATTAACAAATGCTCCTGAATCTAGTGCTAGTGAGCTCAGCATAAAGAGAAATTTGCCCAGGAATACTGATTATCAATTCAGTGGAAATGATTATCTGAGACTATGAAAAAATTACCTCTGAAACCCCCAAACAAGAACCCAAACAAAGCAGATTAAAAACGCCAGCAGTAGCTAAAACCCTCTTAGCTGCAAAAAAACCCCCTGAAAAAGTATAAAGATTTGGAGTCAGAATTCCAAAATCCACAGGTTCTGTATGAAATGAGGAATCATTTTGATTCAGTTGACATGTAAGAGCAATTGAGTAGAAAGAGCTTTGTGCTCATTGTCCCACTGGTATTCAGGGGACTGATACTTGTGCACTCTCCTGCTGCTATCAAGATTATCTGGCCTATAGCACCAGGTACAGATAATGCTCTCGGGCAGAAAGAAAACGTAGGTCAGCTGATACAGAGAATATGGAATCCTTGCCCAATCCAAACAAAGTGTGTTTAGTTTACTATTGATCAATAAGGAATCTTTTCAAGAACTGAGCTCTTGGAGCCCCATAGCCTTTCTATATGGAAAAATGAGGTGAAAAGGGGGGAAAAAAGACGGGGAAGGAAGAAAAACAGATCACAGATTTCTTGTCAGAAAAAACAGTTTTCAACTCTTGGAATATATCTTTTGCATTCCATATCTAAAAATTTTACACCCCATTCTATTGGTTATGGTTCACATAACTTCTGCAGGTCATTTTTCACTTAATGCAAACTTTTCAAGTAATTTGGAAAGCTTGGTCTGACTTTACAAACAACTTCTAAAACATCACGTCCATTTACAAAAATAATTTATCTGTGTTTTAGCTTAATGCACACAGAAAGCATACTNGAACATATCTTTTGCATTCCATATCTAAAAATTTTACACCCCGTTCTATTGGTTATGGTTCACATAACTCAAACTTCTGCAGGTCATTTTTCACTTAATGCAAACTTTTCAAGTAACTTGGAAAGCTTGGTCTGACTTTACAAACAACTTCTAAAACATCACGTCCATTTACAAAAATAATTTATCTGTGTTTTAGCTTAATGCACACAGAAAGCATACTTCTCTGGCAACTGGAATCTTGTTACCTTACATAGGTAAAATAATTTATTACATACTTATTTCACTTATGTACCAAGTCTATATATTCCTGTATCTACTATGAAAATAAAGGCTTTTAGCCTGACCTCTCAGAAGCGTGTTTTTAGATCATTATTGTCTAAACTCTCAGCATAAAAATACATATATACTAAAGCAGCATTCCTGCCTATCCTCTCTAAGGCCTTTTTACTTTACTGGGAAATGTACAGAATCAAGCCTCTCAACTTAAAACCTGAAAATTACTTAGTTATTTTAATTTACATGCCAGATTAATATATTTTACAGCAATTCAACATTTTTCTGTTCAGAAATATGTTAATTTCACCATGAGATTTGGAATAGAACTATTTGTGTAGGAGATCTGGCTGGGTAGGTAACTAGACAAGGTACATCCCAGGACCCATGTACATTTTAACAATTCCTAAAGTACAAATTAAACAAATTGAGTCTGGAAAACGGCTATTTTTTTTCCCCTCATATATAAGAAAGCACTGAAAATTAAAGTAAACTTTTCTTTAAAACTGGAATGCTATTTTCCTTTTTCCCTTCAGCCTTTTCAGAGCTTGAATGAAAAATGCATCAATCATGGGAAGGGGAGATATTAATAAATAAAAGCCAAACTAAATTTATGTGTAACAGATATAGTCGTCTCTTTCAGCATTAAAGAAAGCAAACTAGCCAAGTCTGTAATATTTTAATGATCAGAGTTATTTAATTAACTTCACAGTAAGAAATCAAGGCCGAAACCGAAGAGCATAAAATCTTGTTTAAATCCACCTGACATCTGATGTTCACTTTTTAATACAAAAGTGCCTCAGAATTAACAGCAGCAATTTGAGTACATGATGTAACTTCAGCAAAAGTGTGTCACACAGCTTCTTTGGTATCTGGATAACCTCCTGGTACACAGCTTTTTTGTAATTTTTACCCATCAGATAATGAAAGCAGTGTGTAGTGTTCTAAATCCCAAAGGTTGCTCGCATCTGGGAGACCTGCATTTAGGAAACTACTACATTGCAACAAGCCTTACAATAATTAAGTACTAAAACCCAAAGTGACCAGGAATCACAAACTTTCAAACCATTACCAAGCACACATTGGTACTAAGCAGTAATTATTATGAATTTCAGAGCCTTTGTAATTAGCAGCAGTCACAGAGAAACAGATTAGAAACCAGAAACTTTTACAAATCAGTAAGTAAGTAAACAATAACAAAGGGTAATACAGGTACATGTTCATGTCATTTAGTAATTGTACTGTTTGTTCTCAATGCTTTTTTCTCTAGAAATATATTGGCATAATATAATATTCACATTTAATAAACATTAATTTTAGCAAACATGACATTTTTAATATAGTAACGAAAATAATGAAGTAAACATAGTGCTGCACTTTACTGTAGATCAGTGCTAGTGAGTACTGGATCAGCGAAATTCATTATGTGATATCTATTGCTCTGGAAAAATATTTGAATGTTAATAAAAACCTCTGTAATACGGTTCATGGTCAATGCTCTGCTAACAATTATAAGAAAATAAGATACTTGTGTTGCATATAACTTGATACATTTTTTCCAAATGTAATCAAAATTCCATCAGGGTTGAACTAGACAGGTTTTCAGGTCACAAAAATCCCTTGAGTTTTTTTCCATGCTTTTGTAAACGCTTACATAACATAGAATCACAGAATCATTTAGGTTGGAGAAGACCTCTGAGATCATCAAGTCCAACCTATGACTGAATACCACCATGTCAACTAAACCATGGCACTAAGTGCCACGTCCAGTCATTTCTTGAACTCCTCCAAGAATGGTGACTTCACCTCTATGGGCAGCTTGTTCCAATGTCTAGTCACACTTTCTATGGAGACATTCTTCCTGATGTTCAACCTGAACCTCCCCTGGCACAGCTTATGTCCTCTCATCCAGTGAGTAGCTGCCTGGCAGAAGAGGCTGACCTAAACCTGGCTACAGCCTCCTTTCAGGCAGTTGTACAGAGTGATTAGATCACTCCTAATTTAAACAATCACACCAGGAAGCATTATGGAATGGTAAAAATGATATTGTAAATACATGGCAAATAATGACTCAGTTAATGATGTAAACTGAAATGCAGTTCTTTGCTGATACAGTGTTTGACTTTGTTATATTAAGCATCAGCCATTGCTAGCTAGTTATTACTAATTGAGCATAAAAGCAAAGATACCATAATGTCAACTTCTGGGTTCCCCTAATCATGTCTGTTAAAACCTGTTGCTGTGGCCAGTTTGTTCCCTTTCAAGGTCCTTTCCTCTAAGGTTTTTTTGTTAATTCAAACACAAAACCTCCAAAGCAACGGAAGAACCCTTCTAAATGCACTGCTTTTGCTATTGCGGGTCAATTATTGTTCTTTCATTGCAAAAAAGATCTCCCAGGTGCACATGCCCAATTGTTTCTACATCATTACTTTGTACACCAGCATGTTGGGCACATTTTAGCTACAAATAAACACATAAAATTTAATCAACTGAAGCGAATACACTTGCATTACCTATATTCAGAATTTGTAAGATTTCCATAGCATACCCTCATTTTTGCTTAGGTAGTGAATTCAGATATGAGAGGAGGGGAGAGAGGCTTTTTCTGATGGACTACACTTTGCTGCTTAGGTAACCCCAAAGAGGCTAGCAGTATTTTCTACGATACCCTAATTTATTCTTACTTATAAAGAGTATCACCTGGCAAAAATACCCATCTTGGAAACATTTAAACACATTTTCACATCCAGCTGTTCTCCCTCCTTACTGTAACATCATGCCTCAGGGTAACAAGTGCTAGTTTTGAGTACAAAAATAGCTGAGCTAAATGATCAAGTCACTTACCCGTTACTTGATCTTGTGACACTGCTGTCTGCTTTACCTGCATTTGTTTGCCTTGGACAACTACCTACAATCCCTCAATGTTTGTAAATAATCCTGATATATCTCTGTACCACACAGAGCAGAAAAAAGCAGCACGCCCATCAGAATTATGAAAA
Source organism: Calyptomena viridis (assembly GCA_013390005.1). Taxonomy (NCBI): domain Eukaryota; kingdom Metazoa; phylum Chordata; class Aves; order Passeriformes; family Eurylaimidae; genus Calyptomena; species Calyptomena viridis. Next base: position 173,855 of record WEIV01021468.1, read on the forward strand.
CATTTCACTTCAGTTGGTGTGTGGTTTCTCACATGATAGATTCAGGCTCCGAGCTGTCTTAATGGACACTGCTTTCAATAAACCGTGATTCATGGAATCATAGAATATCCTGAGTTGGGACACACAAGGTTCATCAAACCCCAGCTCTTGGCCTTGCACAGGGCAGCCCCAAGAATCACACCATGGTCACCAGAGTGTTTTCCTAATGCTTCTTGAACTCTGTCAGCCTTGGTGCTGTGACCACTGCCCTGGGGAGCCTGTTCCAGTGCCCAACCACGCTCTGGATGAAAAACCTTTCCCTAATATCCAACCTAAACCTCCCCTGACACAGCTTCATGAATGAATGGCCAACAGGAGTTTCAGCTAAAAATGCTAAGAACAGGCTGATAAATTACTGCAATTGCACACAGTATTGATTACAAATGCTAAGCAGTCCGGTTGCACAAAATACAAAACAAAAGTGACTTTTAGCTACAAAAGTAGACTTAAATAGGAAAGATTATTGAGGCAAGTTGTTTGAAATTGGAACACTTTCATTGTGTGTCGTGGCTCCCCAAAAACATAGAAGGCTCAGGTTATGTAAGATGACCAACTTGGTCTTAATGAGTAACAAAAATAAAATTAACCTGAGAAACGCTGGTGCTGTGCTTAGGTTTTAGAGGACACACATAAACCACACAAATTTATCGTTTAAAAAAACAGACAATTTCTGTCTCCTACCACAATTTATTCCTGTCTGCTTTTCTGCTCGGATGAATTCCTTCTGTAGTTAGAATGACAAAATACTTCCACATTAATGAGCTAATTAGCTTAATTGCACAATTTTGTTGTTTTTTTAATCTCATGTTGAATCTCCAGCAGAAATAGTTACTAAGTCACAATTACAGGATTATGTTACATTTCTCCTTCTTTGGAGTGAGGGAATTAGATGCTTTGTTCTGGAAATTACTATTTTCTTCAAGGTCCAAGCTTTTACAATGCTTAATATAAGAAAGGATTAAGTGTAATGAATTTCTGAATGCACTAAGGCCTATAAGAGCTTCATACACAAACCTGAATGGAATAATACAGCCAAACAAAACAGTTGAGATTATACTCAAGCATGTGCTGAAACAGGCCAGACCCTGAAGAGGTATAACTCAGCACAATTTCTTTACTGGGTTATTTTATGCCTGCTGATAATATAATGCAATTTTAGCAATTTAACAGAATTTAAATGAATGTTAATTAACAAGGAGCTGTCTTAATGACTTAGGGTGAATAAAATGGGTATCTGAAAGACCTGGAAATGAGAGAAGCTGAACGATTCAGCTAATTTTTCTCTTCCCTCTCATTCCCAGTAAATGAATTCACTTGGACTTTTTGATCTTTTTTGATCTTTTTTTTCACAATATATTTATGCATCTGATGCTCATGCATTAAGTCAGACTTCTCTGAAAAACCAAACCATGTTTAGATTTAACCTAGTTAGATTTATTCTTTAGCTCTACTAATAAGCAGAGTCCATAAAATGCCTTTATTTCAATTCAAGACAGAAATTTCAATTAGCAAGTTAAGGACTGAATTGCTGTTGAAATATTAGTATATATTCTGAAGTTTAATGCTATTTCACTGAAGGTGTAGATTTTATGATAAAACATGATTCAGCATAAAATAAATTTTTTATAGAGATGCATCATATGAAGAAAGTCACTTATTTTCTGTTTTATTATTAACCTTCAGTTTTGCTTATAGTATAGGGTGACAAATTGTACTTGGATAATCAGCTGTGAAAAAGTGAAATCCGGCAACATTTGATGAATTCCTTCATTTTTATTGTCAGAAAAACCCTCCCCAAACTATACCACTATTCTCCAAACAAGCTTATGTTAAAAAAAACCCCGTACTGTATATAATTACACAAATCCCAAATGTCTTAAAGCCAGAATTTTGACAGCTATTTGTTGCACTTGATAGCTCATTATTTAATTTTTATCAGGAAATAAACATCCAAACAGCATACCTTGGGAAAAAAAATAGCCAAAGACATCCTAATTTATTTAAATGTGTGATTTCTGAACAACTTGTTAAATATTTGCAAAAAAAAGGATGTTTAAAAAAGTTAGGCTATTCCATTAAAGCTTTCCATAAAGCCAATATGAAGCATTAGACTATTAATTTTATTTGAAGGAATATGCAGATTATACGTGGCCTGGCTACTGAAATCACATCCACATCAATAGATTCTGTTTGTGAAACATTAAAAATCATTGTTGACAATTTCACCTTTCAAGTGCCAGTGCGAGTATGATCAAAACACATTTCAGATGTGGAGGTCCACATCATTACGTGCTTACCTGGAGCTGTATGTATTGGTCCATTGCCAAAGAGCCCAGGTTTGTTCAGAGGAGGAGGCTGATCCTTTAGATTTAAAAAATATAATAGTAGAAGCATCTAGATACAGTACCAGGAGCCAGCATGCTGCAGCTTCTCTTCATAAAAACAAAATATGGGCACCAGAAAACATTGGTGTCCTGTGTTTCTAAAGAGAGTTAGTATTTCATTAGCTTGCTACAGTATTTCTGGTTTGTAAAAGATCATCACAGTGATATTTTCCTGCACCAGAAGTGGGAAATCTCATACAACAGTGGCCTGTCATAGCAGCTCCATCTCTCCAGTGCCACCACCCATGCTTCCCAAGCTGATGAGCACTACATCCACTAGAAACACTTGATCATACAAGAAAGTACTTATTTTTTATTACTTTGTTCCAGTTTTCTTTGCCATAGGCCAGCTTGGTTTTGACAAACTAAACTAAAAGATGTAACTTGTAGTAACTTGATCTTTGCTGCCAAACAATGGTCAAAATGCTGTGATTTAACTTTGGATAATGTGGAATGCAACTGGATCTCTCTTTCCCAGTCTTAGACATGACAAATACATTAACACCACCTGACTGCAAGTGTACTGACGTTGTGCATAGTGAACACAACACTTGCAAAAGAAGCCTCTTTCACCTGTACATTTTTAATTCCCTTAGTAACTGCATTTTAGAGTTGCTTGTTCCCATTATATCTGGTTGCCTACAAACCACCAGAGGTTTATCTGGGCCTTTAGCACTGCAGGTGTACAAACACCTTAGCAGATGACACCATTTAAAGGAGATATTTAAAGGAGAGCACATTGCACACAGATAAATGAGATGATCCAAGCAGCACATTTTCTACAGAGCAGTCACAGTGTTTGACACAGTACAAACTTAGAAAGATGATGCATAATGCTGGTGCCAAACAGCACCAAACATTCATTCAAGTTTGGTTAAAAATTTTGATTTCCCTAAGTGAACCACACTTGTATGTTTTTTTTCTGGAGGCATAATATTTCTTTTGTTTCTTGTTTTTTTGCTAAGCGATTATGTTGTAATAATGCCATTTCTTTATGTATTCAAGCATTTGATGTAAAACTGATAACAAAGTTGAGGTACACACAAACAATTGCTGTCTGTGTAATTCTTAACTATCTTTATATTAATTGACAGATTAATTTTTCAAATTGCAACATTCAAAGAAATAATAATTTAAACATGGCATCTGGCCTTCAAATTTGTAATGGATATGCATGAAAGAAAAGCAGCAAAAGCAGTAAGTTATTAACTTGGAGCACTCACACAAGGTAAGTCCTCTCCCCATTTTTTTTTTACCTATGCTCTACACCTCACCAATATTCATGTAGTAGAATATTGTTCCCTGAACAAGGTGTCAATTTACCCATTCTTAATGATAAACAAGAATTTCTACACAAATGAGCCCAGATTACAATGAGAAAACCAAAAATTAGACTCTAGAAAGCACTGATGTGTGTCATAATTTCCTGGAATCTTACCCTGTGAAAGTTTCCAAGTTCAGTAGTAAATTGATATTTTCTTTCCCCATGCAAAAAGGACTACAGTCAGGGCACAGTTATGTACAGTAATAATTAGATATTATTAATTTGATGAATACAGTATGGAACACTTGAACAGAAACTTTAAAGAGGACTTCCTGGAATTTAATTAACCCTTCTGTGCTGATACAAGAGAAAGAACAAAAAAGTTTTATGAAGTAAAGAGCTGGGCAACCATGTCCAAAGCTATTAAACAGATGCAAAAGTTGTCCATATGGTGAGAAGCTGATGGGAATGGCAATACTACACTAGGAAGGAATAATCAAATGTTTGTATTTGATTTGTCTGAGGAACAGGAGACAACAGAAGTACTTTGAGGTAAAACAACAGCAATTTTTAACAGAACTGATCCCTGTGCACACTACGATTTCAGGGCACACAATAGCCAGGGCATTAAAAATAAATAAATAAAACTAGGCAGTAAACCACAAGGGAGTGATTAAAACTTAGAAATATTTGAGTGAATGTGGTAAGATTTAGATATGTTCTGGATGTGTGGGTCAAAAGAGAGAAACGGGCCAAAGAAGATGCCAAGATTACAGTCTTGAGTGAAGAGAGGCATGGTTATATTCCCTGTTCTTTTAGTCATTCTACTTTTGAACACTGAACAGAAAATGAAAACAATAACTCAGTATTTTGACCAATTTTCATTTTTCAATCAATCACTAAGATACCTGTCTTCTTTTGGTAACAAAACTGGAAAATGACAAAAAAAATTATGTTACCCTGAAACAAATTTCTTCATTCCAATTCAAATGAAACCATTTTTTTTTTTTGTATTTGTTTAAGAAATGGCAAATAAAAAATTATTTCTTTATTCTAAAAATTCTGTTACAAAGAGCAACTTAATCATTGTTCTCCTAATTTACAATAGATGCTAAACTACTCAAACCAAGGGATTTCTATACTGAAATTCTTCATTATTAGACTGGAAACTCCTCAGGACAGAGGCTGCATTATACTAGGAAGAACATTGTTAGGCAACAGACACATTACTAGAGACCAAATATATTCCCCTTATCTTTTGGAATGAATTGTGTATACATTTCTTCAGGGTGTTTTTGCACACACATACCACTGAAATAAAAGCTAATTAATTCATGATAAATGATGTGAAAACAAATAGATAGCAAGGTGAAGTATGCTGTTAATACAAAGTTACTGAAGGTAGTAAAGGTAGAACTGGCTGAGGGAATCTGCTTACAGCCTCACAATCCTGAGTTCCAAGGCAAGTGAAATTTACTGTAGGTAACTGTAATGTAAACATAAAAAAAATCCTAATCTTACCTATAAAATTATCTAGTGGATGTAGATAATAACAATCAGAAAATAGAACCTGGGATCTACGTAGTTAACACTGTGAGAACAATGTTCAATAGAACAACTTCCAGCAATGTTTAGTTTATCTGCTTTCTCACTTCCCTAGCAAAGCGAAACAAGTAAGTGACTGGAATTATAAGGGAGAAACTGGATAATGACATGAAAACCATTATTTTGGCTATGTTTGTGTCTTGAATACTGGGTGTAACTCCTGGTCTCCTCTTCTCCCAAAGCATATAGTAGTGCTCAAAAACAAACAAACAAACAAATAGTAACGTGGAAAAAAAAATCAAATACACCAAAACTCTTCATCTTAGAAAATAAATACAAGACTTAGGAAAGATATAAAACCATGAATTGAAGAAAAAAAGGCGACTAGAAAGGAATAGTTAATTGTTTCTATCAAAATAGGGAAAAGTATCAATTAAGACAGATAGGAAACTTTAAGAAAACAAAACCACATTTCATACAATGCGTAGTCAAGTTTCACTGAGCAAGGGCCTTTTTCTGTACTACTTTGCAGATGCTAAAAACCTATGTGGACTTAAAAAAAAAAAAAAGACTGGGCAAATTTGTGAAATAAAAACTGACCGAAAACTGTTAAGAGTAAGACACCACTTTTGAATCAGAAAGTGTTAAAGCCACAGATGGTTGAATTCATGGTATTAGGGGATCATATGACACACTATCTCTCTAGTCTTACTTAGTCACTTTCTAGTGTCCACTGCTACAGACAGATACACTCAAATACGTTTTAAGGAAGACTACACCAGTTAATTGTTTCTGTAATGCATTCATTTATAGTTGAATTCAAAGGAATCAAGAAATAAAGGATATGCATAATATAAGGTACATCTCAGCCTTGAAAGCATTTAAATACACACTTGATTGTGGTCCAATTAAGGTCATTAACATATGAATACAAGTAAATGTATGATTATAATCCCCAGAAGAACTTCACATTTTCCCTTTTCAAAAACTTTTTAGTATTAGTATCATGGCACAGAATCTGTGTTAAGTGCACCAAATCGGGACAGAATTGTTTCATTTTTGGGGGAAAGAGTGTAGGAGTATTTCTAACAGAGGAAGGTGTACCGCAGTGTTCAAGTTCCATCAGTTTGATCTGCCTTTTGAAAAACAAGTCATTACTTATTTCCATCTTCTTATGTACAGGAGTTAACTTCGTTTGGCACTGCATATTGCATTTTGTATCAGTAATCATGCTCCACGATTTGTGTATATGGCCAAGCTTCAGGCCTGTGTCCTGCAGCAGCACCTCCTGCCATCCCACAGCTTCCCCAAACCAGTTGCTACTCGGAGGCTGCCCAAAGGGAGCAAATCACAAGCAATGGGACCAAATCACTTCAAGAGTTCCTTGTTTCAATAAACAAGCAAAAAGTGCAATCACTGACTTCCCTGAACTGATTTCTGAACCAATTTAAGTAAAGCAGTACAATATTATGTGGAAACATCGCTCAAAGGACGTTTGTTTTAAGGAACAAGGTAAAGATGTACAGTTATGACAAATTTCAAAAGTGCTGAGCAGCTAGTTTTTCAGAAACAAACAGGATGAATGAGCAAAGGCATTACTCAAAATCCCATTAGTATTTCCCTTACAGAAGTCTAAACACACCCAACACTGTTCCAAAATGATTATTTTTTATCCATTCCAAAGGGATTAGCTGAGCAAATAAACCTGGCCTCGCAACGCTGTCTAATCGATAACACAGTTAACAAAGACTGAAAAAGAACAGTGTAATTACTCTAATCCATACTTACTTCTCGCGTACTATTAAAAAAAAAAAAAAGGAAAAAGGGACAGTCCTCAGAGGGAAAACACTTCGATACTCTGCGTGTGCTTTACAGCCCGTACGAGCAACTTTTCCGCGGCATTTCAAAGCAAAAAGACAAAAAAACCCCAGAAAATCGCGCCAGCTCGGCGTTCCTGCCCCTCCACCGCTTCCCGAGACGTCCCTTGCCGCGGCTGGAGCGCGGGGCGAGGGCGGTGCGCAGGGGCCGGTCCGCTCCCCCTTGGGGCGGCTGCATAGAGATCGATATATATATTTATATTTTCAAAAAGATCGCGGCAACTGCGGTTCTCTGGGCCCGGGGGACAGAAGGCAGGCGAGAGGGAGGGAGGAAGGGAAGAGGGGCGGGCGGCGGGGGCTGTTCCCCGCCTCACTCCCACCCCCGGCGGGG
>WEIV01021468.1:199350-226439 GCA_013390005.1 Calyptomena viridis
TTTTTTTTTGAAAAATCAGTTAGTGACCAACAGCTTAAACCAAAAATGTTTGTGCTTTTATTTTTCCACGTTTTTTTATATAGGCAAGCAGATGAATAAACTTAGATTTTAACAAACTAGAATTATAGTACACAGCTGAAGGCCAGACTTGTTAAAATGTCAAGATTAATTTAGAATACACGTTCCTGTGTTTGTGTGAAGCTTAAAAAGTCAATATATTTTAAATGTTTGAATACTAGAATTTTCGAGTTATTTTTGAAGAATTCCTCTATATAACCCCTCTGCATTTTTTTCCATGTTAAAAGAATAAAGAAAAAAGACAGCAACCAAACCACTGAACCTGCCGCAAGAAAAACACAGCAAACAAAAACCACCCCTGAAAACAAACAAAAAGCCCCACTACCACCAACTTCAAACCCAACTTCCCCTCCCTGCCCCACCCCAGACTCTTGAATACAAGGCTTAGAAAGACTGAATATCTTAATTTCTGCACATTTATGATAAATTAGCTTGGCTGTAAGGGTCTAGCAGCCCATATTTTTAGGGTGTTTTTTGGACTGTAGGCCCGTGTCATTTATGGTTAGCTGACCACTGAGGTCGCATTCCAAATGATGATCACTGTCTACATGGCCTGAGATCTTTGTGCAGGTTTCTCTTCAATTGTGTTTTGCTTAAGTAAAAAAATAAAACTAAAAACTGTGTTGGTGGCTAAGGCACTGGGATGCCATTATCGTGGAAAAGTAACTGGTTTTGCTGATAATTCAGGGCAGTTTGGCTGACTTGTGCAGCCTGACTCGGGTGCTGGTGTGTGCTGTATTTGTATGTGCTCACATTAGCTCAGCTGCAAGCTATGACATTTTACTGCTGAAGTCAAATGGGTATTAGGACTTAAATCTGTATGATCAATAGGTAGGTAATGTAGATGTTAGCAAAGAAAGATCTGGAAATCACAATTTTGAATTTGGTCCTTAGTCATCTTTATCCCTTCAATTCTGGACAGTAAAATGGAGGCTAAGGTGTCATCAGATCACTATTGACTTCCATGGGTGCGTGTCCAGTAGTTTTGCCATTTATTTAGGACAATTCCTGCAAGTTATACAATTCATCAGAAATATCAAATATTTTGTTTTATGCTTGTTTAGTATTTTATCTCTATAAGCTTTGTCGGTCTTCCTTAACTGAGGAAAATGGGAGTTATGTGAGCGCATACTTATTTTTCTACATAAATTTTAATATTGTTTAATTATCTGAATTTAGTCTTCATTCTGGCACTTGTTAGCTATTTTCAAATTGTTTTTATGAGCTGACAACATTTGGTTGTTGTTTTTTGAATTCTCAGCCAGACTGTTTTGTATACATGCATGGTTCAAAAGATAAGTCTGTAATAACAGATGGAACTGGATGCTACTTCATCTTTGGGGCATTACAGTAAGGGACTGCACTTTTTTCAGCAAAGTTGGTGAAGTTTTGTCCAATTCCTGTGGAAAAATTTGTTTTCTATCTGTTTTAATCTCATGCCTTTGTAAGTCAACTTGTCTAATACTGTTTATTCTATAACTTTCAGCTAGGTGGGTTCTATGAAAGAGAAGAGGGATTAAGGTCTCTTCCATCTTCTTCTGATTGTGATTTTTACTGTAGAAAGCAAATCAGTAAAATGTTTTTGCAAGTCTCACGCTAGGAATTATTTTGTAGAAAATGCCACTGAAAACATGAAGGAAGTGACTGACAATCCACTGGATTTTTATGAGTGTAGCTAAAAGGGCCAGCAGTCAGATCACCTTGCATGGAAAGTTTTGTGCACTGGGAATGTTTCCATGCTTTCCCGAGCAGCAGAAAGGGGTGTTTTCTTTGTTTTGTGTCCTCATCATATGGCTATGTTCCTAAATAATCATTAGAATCCCCTAAGATAGCCTTTTAAAAAAAAATATTATCATTCCCATTGTCCAATTTGAATAACTTTCTTCCAGGTCTTTTTATTTTCAAACTATCTTTGCCAGTAATGTTTTTTTTTGTTTCCATGCACTCATTAAGATCAATAGTGGAAATTATGTAGTTCTGTTCACCAGCCCCTTTCTCCTGATATGAAAATCTTCCTCTTTCCTATGAATAGGATGTTTCTCTTCATCTCCACCCTAGAACATCACAACTTCAGCCTGTGATGAACCTGTCATTGGGCTTCTCTGTTTGTTTTGGATTTTCAGAGAATAAAAGCTGGGGGGAATAACAGAGAGGAATGCCATAGCCATCTCTAAATTTTCCTGGCATGTTATAAGTTTCCTTTACTATTTTGTGATTTTCATAGTTTATTTATTTTCTGTGTCCAGGTAACTGATTTGTTTCCAGTTTCTTCAGTGTCAGGCTTTCTCTCGATGTGTTTAATGTCCACACAGAATTGGAGTCCTTAACTGATCAATAAAATGTAACAGTCTGCTAAAATCTCGTGGGATGGAGAGCTAGTTTCTCCTTTTCATTGCCTTAGGTTACACTTGTAGACAATTTTTCTCAGTCTTCACATCTCACTACAGTTTTATTCTGCAATAGCAATTTTATAAGCGTTTTTAAGTTGAAATATTATCCTCTGTATATTGTACTTAGAGGAAATGGTTTTGCTAAGCTGCATGTTGGAATCGATGGCTTTTAAAACCAAGTAATATCATGCTATCAGTAACTTTTCTTTACCTAGGTACTTTTTTTTACTCCTTTATTTATTTATTTTTTAAAAATTGGAATGCTGACCTCTTGTATTTGTCTCTGCCAGATTCTATTTTTTCCCCTATGTCTTCTTCACTGTTCCTTCACATATTGGTGGTTTTCTGCTTTAGGGGTTTTTTTTGTTGCTTTTTTTTTAGCTCATAATACCAGCAGCAGAACAAGGTAAAATGTGTGGTACAACAGCAGGTTTTGTTGGCTGGGAGGTACAGTGCAAGTGTTGATTAAAATTTTGTGTTCTGAGGTTGGAGCATAATAATTTTTTGAGCTGTGTCCAATTTAGATCCGTTTTTATGCAGTTGCAAAAAAGTGAATTTTTTTTTAAGCTTTGGACATATCATTTCTAATCTGAACACCTCTGCCCAAATGTTCCAACTCCCTGAACACTTTAGGGTGTGCTGACGCCGAAAGGAGTGGTCCTTCCCAGCCCTGTCTGCTCATTGCTGCCCTGGCACCATCCCCCATCGTGCTGACACAAGCATTCATGAGACTACACAGTGGACTAAACTGGGGAACTAATCCATGATAAAAGCAATCAGTTCTTTTTGTAGCTCCTTGCCACGTGCCTGCATGAATGCTTTTGCTGCGTAAGGGAGGGAGCGACCCAGGGATGGGAATGAGCAGCTGAGGGAGGGCAGGACAATTTATTGTGGCAATGCCAAGTTGTGCTGATTTAAGAGAACTAATGCCACAGCTGGGTAAAGAATGGATATGTTAGAACTCCCCAATAAATCAGTCAAAATAGCTTCCCCTCATGTGTACAACCTCTATTTTTCTCTATGTTTTGAGTGAACCGTATATTCTGCCTTGTCTACTTAAAGTAAAGGAACAAAATTCGTCAATATTGAATAGCTGAAATATGGCAAACAGGTACTTTAAACATAAGATATGAAGCAACTGCAGTCAGATGTGGTACCAGGTTTGCAACATATAATGTTATATGCGAAGTTTTCATGAAGACCTTCAGTGGAGAGATGTAATTTAGATTTTTAAGTGCGACTTGTACATAAATGAGGCAAAGGGTTCATTTGAAAAACAATTTTAAGATCTTGTGGTAACAGGCAGAATCATCCTGGATTTGTAAGTAAGAACAGAATGAAGTGGTAAACGGCACAAGAGTCAGATTCTTCCAAATACTGGACTATTTGGCACGGGTCTAAAACAGTGCTTTAATACTGGACTGTTTATGTGAAAATTCCTTGTAATTTTCAGAGTGGAGTAAAATAAAAACATTATAAAAATGAGTCACCTCACTTTTGTGAGGTGACCTTTTGTGAGTCACTTCACTCTTATCAATTCATCATGGTTCCATCTACAAGACTAAATATATAATATGGTAGTGAAGAAAAGCTATTATCTGGGACTGACTGCAGAAGTAGAAGTCCTCTCGTACTGAATCAGGAAGTATGTCTGTCCCTCGTTTTGCTTCTATGTGATGATTTTTCTGACTTTTGTGGGTGCCTGAAATTTCAGATAAAATAAGTTGCTACAATAAGGAAGCTTCTATCCAGCCCTTTGCAGTAACCCTCCTTGGCTCTTAGTTTTCATGTTGCCAAAAAGTCACATATGTGACAGCATGAAATAGGAAAATGTGATCAAAATGTCAGTTTCTCATTAATAGTTCAAGTGCAGTTTGAACTTTATGGGACAAATAGGTCCCATGACTTTGTTCCTGCCAGAATACCATCCGGTTTACATTTTTCAATAATGTGGAATTTTGCAATTCAATAATGAATCACCACTTTCATAATAACTCTTTGTCTGTGGTATGTTCATTTTATAGAGTTATCTGCTTATATGTTCTGTCCATCAGCCCAGTAGAGTCACCAGTTTAAAAGGCATTAGCCACCAAGGTAATTTTTTGCAGAAGGGATTGGGAGTGGAGAAATGGAAGCAGGTGCACCACACGTCTCACTTCAGCTTTTGAATAAATTCAGCTGTTGGGGAGTACACGCAAATGACTTCAGGTATCTGTTTCTTTTGTGGGCTTTGTGTGTTTTCTTCTTCCATCTGCTGGAGGTTTGCGATCAAAGAGAAAATTTTGTGCAAGCATCTGCAGTCCTTCTGTTTTGTTAGCTCTATTCCTTTATGAAATCTGAAATGATAAATCTTGCATTGTGCAACAAATGATGCTTTCCTAACAAGCAGACAGTTTCTCATGACCTAATTATTCTTATTATTTTCTTTTAAACTAATAATCAGAAAAGAAGATACAGAGGAAATTGGTTCTTGATTAAGTTCACATTTTTTAAATCAAAACCTTAACAAAAATATTGACTATGTAGATGCTTGAAAAAGATCAAACTCAAATTTGGGAGAAGTGAGAGGGAAGTGAAATAATCGATAAACTGGAGAGAAAGCTCTAATCTCATAAAGAAGAAAGTTTACAGCCTAAAATTTGTAAGTAAAGCCTGATGTCAAGCTGAATTTTCTTGATAATTTTTGGTCTTCCATATGAATTATTCCTAGCCAGAAGATGGAGTCAGAACACTTTATTTTTATTATGTCAAAATAAGGATTTGGCAATTTTTAGGGCTTTATCTATTTGCTAGTGATCGTACAAGTTAATGTGTACTAGACAATGCAGTGTGTAGTATGAAGGATATGCAGAATCCTCCATAACTGGAATTCCCAGAATATCATAGAATCATAGAATGGCCTGGATTGGAAGGGACCTTGAAGACCATCTAGTTCCTGCCCCACTATGTGGGCAGGGACAGCTTTCACTAGACCAGTTTGCTCAGAGCCCCGTCCAACCTGGCCTTGAACACTTCCAGGTATGTGTTCTGTAAGGTCTTTAGTAAGTTTGACTAGTGAAAACATTATTAGAAATATAGCGTAAGAAATAGCTGAGGAATTTTATTCATTGATTGAGACAGTTTGGCAAGCACTTGTGAAGAGTGTGTATCTTAGCAGGTGTCCATTATAATGGCCAGAAAGAGGTATAATGGCCCTACAGCATCTCAAGAAAAAGGGCACAGTGACTACTCTTTGTCATGGCCCTAAAACAGCTGTATGTAATGCTGCTAATGGCACACTTGAGACAATTTGCAGCATACTGTGAAATCTGCTGGTAAACATGGGTGGACATTTTGTGTTGAATTCCATTCTGCCATTCATCTTTTTGATAAATTGAACATTTGGAAAAGTAGACCACAGGACTTAAATATTTTGCCAAATCTCCTTGTTGTGGCTGATGAACTGTCAAAAGTTGAAAGCTCAGTGAATTTAGCCAATGTTTCCTGTAAATGGTCAATGCCATCAGGGATATAACCCAAGGCCAGGCCAGGCAATTCTAATCCAATTTCCCTGCTTTATTTTCTAAACCACACTGTCTGGAGGCCTACAGTTAAAAATCTGCCTTTCTTATAATTTACAGGCTTTGTTCTCAATGCAAAATGTGCTCTATGAAGATTTTAATTTATTAATTAGCTTGGTTACAGTGCTGTGTGAGTTAAGGAAAATAAAGATTACCCTTTCATCTGTTGGTCAGAAATGTGCATTAAACAGAAGTGGTTTCAAAAACTCTTAAATGTTTGCTTTGGTATTTAATATATAGCTTATTTCACAATAAGATTACAGATTTTGCTGCTATGCTAAAATGCTAAAAATGCTGTAATGCATTTGTATTTTTTAGGTTTCATTATATAAAAGAAAGCTTTAGTCTTTCCTTTCTTGGAACGCTGGTAAAGTAAAGGATTCTTATTTTGCCAGAATGCTTGAAGACAGTACTTTCTGTCAGAAAATTTCAACTGAGTATTCAAAATGTTTCAAACTTTCAGTACAAGAATTAGCAATATTGAGATTGTAATTAACATCATTCATTTCACAGCCTCTTGTAAGTGCTTTGAGTAGGTTTATTGTTTTTATTTGGTTGAAGAATTGCTGCATTCTGATGTGCTGGTTACTTAGTAATGATTATTAGAATGTTTACTTTGAAGTTTTAAAGAAAAAAATGAAATCTATATGCCTCAAAATTCCAAAATTTTATAAAGAAGGAAAAAAGAATATTAGAATGCCTAACATTCACAGAACATAGGTGCTTTTCCCACCCCATTTTTAGATCTGTGTATTTAGTAAAATATTAGTAAAATTGTCAATGTCAAAAATATAATCAAAAGTCATTGAAATTAAATGACATATTTTGCTATTTGATGTTTAAAACATATTGCTTCATATTCTGATAGTTTGATAACTAGATGGATAACCTATATAAACTGTATGGTATGATTTTGTTTAAGCAGTTGTAGTCATTTTTAGTAACCATTTATACACACTGAGAAAGTGCATATTCTAGCTTCCAACATAGTAACTAATTTTCTGTGTCCTGAGATGATTACTTAAAACTGTTTAAACGTGATAGTGAGTTAACATTGTTTAAACATAGTAATGTGACTCAGTCTTATGGTGTTTGTAAGTTTGAAGTTTCCACATCAGTTTTATATGAATCTTTTTCATTGAAGAGTAAATCAATTGAACTGTTCAGTTCTGCAAATGAATCAGCATTTCTTTTACAAGCAAATTTTCTAGCCTTAACCAGCTCATTTTTGTGAACTTCTGAGTTTCTTCCAAACATATTTCATTGTTAAAGCTTTATTCCTTAACTTGCACTGATTTTTGAAAGCAGAGTCCTTACAAGAAGCTATAGCATCTTTTTAGCTATGTAAATGTATTCCTAAAGTTTGATACATGACAAAAAGTCTTGAAGAAATAATTTCCTGTTTTCCTGTTTTATTTTTCTGTTAAATACTAATAAAAGACACTGTCCTGTTGGGTCACAACAACCCTGTGCAGAGCTACAGGCTTGGGGAAGAGTGGCTGGAAAAGTGTCTGGCAGAAAAGGACCTGGGGCTGCTGGTCAGCAGTGGCAGAACACAAGCCAGCAGTGTGACCAGGTGGCCCAGAAGGCCAGTGGCATCCTGGATTGTATCAGGAATAGTGGGGCAGCAGCACCAGGGCAGTGATCACCCTCCTGTTCTCAACACTGGTCAGGCAGCACCTCGAATACAGTGTTCAGTTCTGGCCCCCTCACTGCAAGGAATGCATTGAGGTGCTGAAATGCGTCCAGAGCATGGAGCTGGGGAAGGGTCTGAAGCACAAGTCCTATGAGAAGTGGCTGAGGAAGCTGAGGGTGTTTAGCCTGGAGAAAAGAGGCTCAGGAGGGACCTCGTTGCTCTCCACAGCTACTTGAAAGATGATTGTAGTCAGGTGAGGGGTGATGTCTTCTTTCATGTAACAAGTGCCAAGATGAGAGGATATGGCCTCAAATTGTGCCAGGGGAAGTTTAGATTGGATATTAGAGAAAATATTTTCAGGAAAAGGGTTGTAAAGCATTGGAGCAGGCTGCCCAGGGAAGTGACGGAGTCATCATCCCTGGAAGTGTTCAAAACCATGTAGTTAGGGCACTAGAGGACATGATTTAGTGGTGAATATGGTGGTAGTGCTAGTTTGATGGTTGGACTTGATTATCTTAAAGGTCTTTTCCAATCTTAACAATTCTGTGATACTGGACTTGGTAAAGATTTTTTTTTTTCCCTTACCACATACATCTGTTTTCCAGGTCACCTCTGAAGTGGCTATTCTGACCTTCCTTTTGAATGTACTTCTATAGGGTAATTTGTTTGTATTGAATTATGACTGTAACAGTTTGTAAATGTAAACAAATTTATGTATATGCTTGTAATGTATGTGTGCACACATTATAGTTTAATTCAAATACCTTTTTGTCATTCAATAATTCATAGAATCACAGAACAGTTTGGGTTGGAAGGGACCTTAAAGATCCTCTAGTTCCACCACTCCTGCCATTGGCCTTTCACTAGAGCAGGTTGCTCAGGGACCCATCCAGCATGGTCTTGAACAATCCCAGGAATGGGGCATCCACAAATAATATGGGCAACTAGTTCCAGTGCATCGCCACCCTCACAGTAAAGAATTTCTTCCTAATATTTAATCTAAACCTACTCTCTTTCAGTTCGAAGCCATTCTGCCTTGTCCTGTCACTACAATTCCTGCTGAGGAATTCCTCTCTGGCTTCCTTGTAGGCCCCCTTCAGATACTGGAAGGCTTTTAGGAAGTCTCCGTGCAACCTCCTCTTCTCCAGGCTGAACAGCCTCAACTTTTTCAGCCTGAAGTATTCGTACCTTTGAATTCATAATCTTTGAATTCATTGGCTTATTTCAGTGAAGTTTGGCAGAGGATAAACACCCAACTCTAAGTTGTCAGGTAGTCTAGTCATAAGACAAAAGTTCCAAGGATTTAATCATTTGTGCTCCTCACAGAGCTACTTACCCTTTTCACTGAAAAAGTGTGTTTATTGTTCTGATATTCCTTGTTGTGATACTTACTCAAGTTTTAGGAAGATGGTCTCCTATGTAGTGAAACATGACAGAGCATTTCCTGTCATCTTATAGGACTTAATTTATTGTTCTTCAGTTAGAGAAATAAGCTGTCTAGCAATGACAGCTCCAAGATAAATGAAATGCTGACTTATTTGTTGGCTGATTTATTTATATTCCAAGCCTTTCTCACAGAGACTATAACTTCTTTTTCATTGTAGCAGACTACTAGATAGGAGTGGCAATGGCCATTCTTTGGAGGAGGCACTTGAACAAGTTTTGGCTTGGCATGAGGCCTGATTCACTGCTGTTGCTGGGATGTGAAAGCAAATTGTCTCACTGGCATTTTATTTTGTCTTGTACCTATTCACAAGTAAAAGGATAGGTCACAGTCTATTCTTGTGGAGCCCTGAATAGTAAAATGGACAGCAGATAAAAGGATGAAGAAAAGAAGCTTGCTTTTCAAGAAAAAGATGAGTTTTCATAGAATTTCTTTTCTCAAAATGACCAGAAACCCTGAAGTTTTATTAACATGGATTTCCACAAGTTTTCCTCAGTGTTTTCTGATGCTCAAAATTATTTTCCCCATCTGAGAAATGGAACTTATTTGTGAGTGAAGTATGTTTCTTATTGTATCTCCAAGTTCATGTTTTATGTGCAGATAAGATGGTTTTTATGTTCATATAGTTAATTACATTGCTCAAATGAATGTGTTATGTGTTTCAGCAGTGAGGTGATTTTTTTTGTTTGTTTTAAAATTAACTAGCTAACATTTAAGAAGGAGAGGGTGAAGAAGGAAAAAGACACTTACTTAAAACTTGGCTGTTTTCAAGACCCCTTTCTTGTTATTAAAACAACAACATTAATCTCTCAGTAAATCTTACCTCTTCAAGGGACACAAAGTTGGCATTCTAGGAGCATAATTCAAACTGGAATTCTGTGAAGTGTGTCCTTAGTGCATAGGCTTCATTTTTGGGAACAACTGATGTTTGTTTCTGGCTCTTTGCTTCCAACCCTAAGTCCTATTTAAAAGATTATTCAGGTGGCTTCTGAATGTCTCTGTTTGGAAGGTTTGCCAGGAGTGTGACTTGAGACAACAGTCTCCTCCTGGTGCTGTCCATTGAAGCACAGTTGAACTGTGTTCTAGCCCCTTGAAAATTCTCAAAGTATAGCAGCACTTTGTTCCTTCAGCACCTTGACTGTTTCCAGATACAGCAGGAAAAAAGAGATGCTTTGTTTCCCAAGGGTATTAGAAGACTGGTGACTCAGTTTTCAGCTGTCATAATGGGGAGTAAATTCAGAATCCTGGAAAAGCTGAGTTAGAGTCCAGGTAAGGCATATAAATCAGAAAGCAAACTGAAGAAATTTCTGAACTGTGAATCAATGAGAAAGGCTTTGCTGAGTTTAGCAGAGCTATTTTTTTCCTTCAGATCTCTCTGCTTGACTTCCAAATAAACTATTTAGACCCATGGATGGTGTCAGAATGTTTCAGTTTGGCATTATATAGTTATTCTTGGCCCAGGTTACATCTGGACTCTGTCCAGTGACAATGTTCCTTAGGGGTGCCTTGGTATCACAGAAATGGTTTTCTCCCAATCCTGATAGCAGACCAAAAAATACTGAGATGAATGAAACCATGGATTATTTGCTTCAGATCAAGTTGGTTTAGTTCCTCCTTTTCCTTGTCTTCATTTTAGAAAATTGGTAAAACTGTTTGCATGTCAGGAATTAAGTATTTTTTTTAAAGAGGATTATCCCTTGTCTTTTGTATAGTTTTTCCACTTTGCATATGGATGGTGGGTTTCTTTTGGTGAAGTGAAGGGGGAATGTTCCTGACTTTGATCAATTCTATTGATAGAGCATACATTCCAGTTAGCCTTCCCAAATTTATAGTAATGCTTATTTAGCTCCACAGAAGAGGCAAATTGTGCTGTCTTTCCAAGCATTTTTTTGATTGGAGTTGTATGCAGCAAAAAAACTGTGATAAATGCATGCACAGCCTCTCAGGTCTAAGTAACTAGTTATAGTTCAGGGGTTGAGAGTGACGGTTGAATGTGAGTTTTCATACTGGAAATATGTCCAAAGAATATGAAAACAAGCTTCTGGGTTTTGTAATATTGACTCATATTATTCAGCGTCCTTCTCTGCAGTGTCCTTTTTTTGGCTACTCTAGTTTTAGCCTCTTCTTTCATGTTTTCTCAGAGCCAGCAGGAGGAATGTGAGCACACAGGATACAGACTCCCTCTGTTATGATGTCCAGTATTACAGTGCATTCCTATTAGGCCCAGCTCTGATGAGAAAACTGCTTCATTTCCATTGACTGAAGCTGGAGAATGCCTGGTGGAGGTCTAATATGTATCTCTGGACTTTATGTAATCTTTTTTAAAACTTGTGTAAACTATGCAATTTTTTTCTTATTCAATAGATTTCCAAAAGCATAACAAGTTAGAAACTTTATAATATGTTGTCGTAGAATTTGGGCTTTACTTTTAAAATACACTGGGCCAATAAATCAGCCTGTTCATACAGATTTCGCACACATTCTGTCTAAATTAAAATTCTGTAACTGTAAAATTAAGTGTATTTGCGAAGCTGTAGCAAACAACTTTGCATCTGTGTAGTTTTATGCTGTTTATTCTTCAGGGTCTTCTAAATATTTTTTTTGTGTTGAAGTATTTAAAGTAGAGCACTTCTAAGTTCCTTAAATGCTAGATTTTCTAAACATTTAACTACTTAGAAAATAGTGATGATATGATTATTTCTACTGGTGCAGGTAGTTTTGTGAGATGTTTTGTTTTCCTGCTGTGGAAACAACAGGGCTTTGTCTCCGTAAACAGTTACCCAATAAAGTTGTTACTGGATTTGAATATTCGTTTGCAGTTTAAACAGAAGTGAAAGAAGCTCAACGCTTACATTCCAAACTGACGAAACTGGTGACTACTTTTTTTTTTCTGGGGAGAGTGAAAATTTTACCATTGAAAATATTTAAAAGAAAAATCCATTACTCTCTGTATTCACTGAAAGATATTTAAGCAGATAAACACATTTTGAAAGTCCCGCGAATTTTTAGAAAAGATCTTTTGTAGTTTATATTTATAAATTTGTATCTCTTTTCCTGAAGCTATGGGGAGCTCTGCATACTTCATTCTTTCTCAATTGTAAACATAGTTTCGGTACTACCACTTTTGCACCAAACGCTGTTCCTAAGCGACTGCTGACGTCAGTCAGTGCAGCACAAGAAGGTTTGTGTGTTTATCTGCTGTGGGCAGACTCTTAGAAAAGACGAAAGTATGTAACTAGATTAGGCCAAAGAGATTGCTGCTTTAAATAAGCATACATACTCTTTGCAATGCCTTACTTTTTTTTTTTTTAAATGTATTTTATTTTGATTAGCAGTTGTATCTTCTGTTGCATATGTCACAGTATCTCGTTTGCAGGAGTCGATAAGGAGGGGTATATATCCTCTTTGCTGTTGCTTTAAAGGGGCAGCTGTTTTACTTCTTTTCTACAGCATAGTTAGAATGAGAATTTAGAAGGAGTGGGTGTCATAGCATAAAGCTTTCACATACCTGATCTCAAGGTTAGAAATGAAAGCAGGCTTACAATTTCCAGTTTAAGTGAAACATATTTACTTAGAGATTT
The DNA here is from genome assembly GCA_013390005.1 of Calyptomena viridis. Classification (NCBI taxonomy): domain Eukaryota; kingdom Metazoa; phylum Chordata; class Aves; order Passeriformes; family Eurylaimidae; genus Calyptomena; species Calyptomena viridis. Next base: position 212,040 of record WEIV01021468.1, read on the forward strand.
TTGGCCAGAACCTATACATTTGGAAAAACTGGAATGATACTCTTGGAATATTTTACTGTATGCCTTTGTGTTAAATAGAGTTGGAATGAAGCTGGCTTAATGACCTTTTTTAATATTTTTGTCCTTGATTATACTTGCAGCACACTCACAATGAATAAAAAGTACCTGAAGCAAAAACTTTTTGCATGGAAATCTTTTTGTAAAAGTAAAGGAGATAGTAGTGGGACTGCAGTCATGGTAAAAAAAGTGAAGGTAAGAAGTTTATAGGAGGTAGTAGTAGTGAATGGCACAATAAGGCAGGATGAAAAATGACCAGAATCTCTTATTCAGGTTGAAGAATAGAAGCAGCAAATTTCAGAGCTAAATAAAAGCTGATAACCATTGCTCCATATTATCTAAAATCAGATTAAAATTAAAGAAAATGCCTGTGGGGTATAGGAGAATATTAGAAAACACAGAGGTGAAAAGTTCAAGCTAAATAAGGTCCACTTTGAATGCGGCTGGGGTGATGGTTTTGTCAGTTTTGAAGTCCCCATCAATCTCTATATTTCCTGGACTGTTGCATTATGCTGTCCAGTCTTGCCTTGAGAACCTCCACGGATGGATACTGCACAGCTTCTCTGAGCATTCTGCTTCACCTTGTCTCACTGCCTGTATGTACTAACAATGAGAATTTTTTTCCTTGCATCTAGTCTGAACTTCTTGAGTCAACATTGCTTCTCTTCTTCCCACTATGCACCACTGGGTGCAGCCTGGCTTTGTTGTCTTGATGGCCTCCTATTAGACACTGTCAGGCTGCTGTAGATCCACCCCAAAAGCCTTCATTTCTCCAGACTGGATGAACCCAGCTCCCCCAGTCTCTCATCACAGGGTAGGTTCTCCAGTCCTGGAGTCATCTTTGTGATCCTCTGCTGAACTTGATAGCTTTTATCAATGTCTTTCTTGCAACTGGGGGTCCCAAACTGAATGTACTGTTCTGGGAATGGTCTCCAAGAGCTGAGCAGAGGGGACGATCTCTTCTCATGCAGGGATGGCAGCTCCGCTTCATCCTTGCAGCTCTCAGCCTGTATCATTGCAGGGGACTCTTCCTTCCCAGGTCCAGGGATTGGTGCATGACACTGTTGGAATTTCATAAGACTTGTGTTCACTCATTCCTCCAGCTTGTCCAGGTCCCTCTGGATGGCAGCTCAGCCCCTCTCATGTGTAAGCATGTCTTGTAAACTCCACTGTGCAGAACAACATGGTGGGTTTTAATTCAGTTTGAAAAAAGTTAAGTAGCTGCAGGTACTATTATTCATTTGCCCTTACTGCTTCTTCTTCTAGGTCTTTATTGAATTTTCCTTCCCTTTAACTATATTTTCTTACTATAAGAATTTTTTTTAAACTTCTAATAGGAAAGGTGGAGTTAGGAAATGACATTTAATTCAGTAAACTGTTCTTAAACAAATGGTGAAGTTACTTGTGAGTTTTGTTAGTATAAAAACATAAAAATGACTCAGATTAAGAGTTCATTTAGCTTAATATTCTGTCTCTAATCTCTGATCTTTGTCTAAGGTCGTTTAATATCTGTTCATAATAGTTAAATACCTCTTACATCTTTGACTTGAAGATGTCATACTAAACAGACTTTTGGGGCCAAAAGATGGGTTGGAAATTTTTCTGTCTATCCTATGCATCTGCCTGTTATTGCAGTGTCTCTAGAAGCAGCACATCAAGGGAAAAATCAATAAGAACTATAATCACAAGTTGCTGCTTATCATCTTCCTGTCCATTGCAAGGGCTAATGTGCAATCAAATGCATTAAAGGTCATGGGGGAAAAGAAAGTAGCTGTAATCAGAAGCTGATGGAAGGATAAAAATATTATAACATATGATACTCTTCTTTCTTTTCTCTCATACCACCTTCCTACAGTCTCCCAGCTTTCACCTGTTTTCAGCTCATGGGACTTTCTAATGTGGTTTAGCTATTTAGTTACAAGTACTGTTCAGTCTCCTCTTCAGTGTATGGATGTTTCCTCCTTTGCCCAGTTTTCCCTTGAACTCATTTAAACTTCTTGCATCCTTTGATAAAGTAGGTTACTTAACATCTGTTAGGGAAGAACTGTCTCTTTCTGGTTTGGACTGGTTGTTCCTAGTCTATTCTAATGGCTTCTGGTTCTGGTGCTGTAAAAAAATAGTTTATTGTGTTTAATTTTGTGCTGAGCAGCTCCTTGAGCAGGATTTGTAATGTTCATGAGTTCAGTGTAGCAATGTACATGACAGCTAGCAATGACAATAACTAATTTGTTTAAAAATTGTTTTAAGGTGATGTAGAGACAACCTTGATGCATCAAACGTCATGAGTTTGTATATTCTTAAGCTGAATATATTGCAGTAATACACAGTTTTTCTCTTTCCTGGAGAAAGAGAAACCCTACCTGCCATTAGGATTTTTAATTACAGCTGCTCAAATCTCTGTCTAACTTAGCAGTTGTGCTTGTGCAAAATACCTGGAGACAAATAAAGAGCAGAAAAATCTTATCACTGAGATATGATACCATTCTATTGCATTTAGTTTCCTTTTGCAGGGGAAACTTGTTGCTTTGGTGTTGTGAGATCAGTTGAAATTACCTTAACTAAGTCTTTACACACTTACAGAGAAGTGGGTGCACCTTGGACATACGGTTTGGGTTTTTACCAGTATTTGTTCTGCTGGTTCTGCTCCTGTTTACAGAGAGCAAACTTTGCATGTTTTTGGGGAATAAATGGATTATTCCAAAACTTTTTCTTTCGTATTCACTGACCTAAAAAGGCAGCCACAGCATATCCCAAATTACAGCTTTATAGAGAGAAAAGGTTGCTGTTTCCTTTTTAAGTCATTTGTTACTTTTAAAAATATTTAATTATTATTTTTACTGCTAACTCATTGTTTATGGCTTTTGATTTTATAAGTCCTATTGCAAAATACTGCTCTGAGATATTATACAAAAATTAATTTCGATAATGATTTTTTTAAGTGAAGCTTTTTAATATGTTAAACAGTCTAAGCAGTTACTGTATCCTCTTCTCGAATTAAGGGTATAAAATATTAAAATGGAATTTTCAAGAACACTTGTGAATTAACCATAATTATTTTAAATTGAGACAAAGCAACAGGCATTTATTACAATTCTTAATTGCAGTACCACCTATAACAATCATTCTTGTCTTAGGTTTCTTAGTTACTCTTCTTTATGTTCTTTTAGTTTGTGAAACTGTAACTGGGTCCTGATCCAAAACCTTTCCTCCATAAATATAAAATAGACAAACTGAGAAGCATTTGTCTCTAGACTTGCAAGAAATATCCCTGCTGGTTCTTTATAACTTTTTTGTTACTTATTTCCTGAATGTTTTTAATAAGGAAGTGGAATAAATTGGGAATATGTGTGATGTTGGTATGAAATGCTGGAAATGGAATAATCTTTCACTGATAGTTGGCTAACAGTGAAATTTTGTTGCTTTGTTTATACAGAGATTATGAAAATATACATTTGATCTTCAATCCTGTAAGTTTCTTCTTCCTACTTTCCACATGACTTTTGCTTTTATTCCAGACATAAAGTGGAACAAATATAAAGAACAAGTCTTCAGAAACACCTTGAAAGACTAGGAGACTTCAACAGATAACCCTTGGTTTTGGTTAGCATGTTAGACAGCAGTTAATAGGAAAGTTGGCTGATAGAAAGTTAAAAAGTGCACTTAGAAAGTTAAAAATCAAATATATATATGTATGTAAGTGCTGAAGATGCTTGTTGTCTCTATAGCCCAGAATAAACACTTCTATGAGGGATAGTTCACATATGGCTGCCAAAAAAAAAAAAAAAAGGTTTTTATATGAACTGGGCATGGTATCTGAAAGAATTAGTTTCAACTCGGTATGCTGATGCCTAGGGTAGTCCTTAGAGGCAATCTGGACATAAAAGCTTTATTTTGTGATTTCCTTTTGAGTTGCTCCTTTTTTGGGTGCAACCACTTTAACATGGTGTTCCTAGAGCGGATTTGTAGCATATTTTGTGAAATATTAGTTATTCTCTTTCTGCTCTTGGCAATTTTGCCTCTTTGCCTTATTTCAGAAACTGACCATTCTTCTTGGCCAAAGTATTGGTTCTCTTCTACCAAAGTATTGGTTATATAGCAGTTGTTCCCAAGCTATCTGGTATGACTAATGGTTGCCATCCTACTTTGGATTACAGAAGTACCAAGGGGAATTCCATCACTAGTGTAAAAAAACTTCAATGCTTAGTAATATTTGGAGTTGTAACCCTAGCATAAATGAGGCTTGAAATGGAACTTATCACAACAGGGGAAATGAAATTGGCAACTACTCCTTTTGGTGTAAAGGTGACATGGGGATACAGGATAACATTTATTCTTTCATAGAAAACATCTACTATTGACATACTATTGACTCGATGACCCCTTGAGGTTCCTTTCAAATGGAATTATCCTAAAAGACTATGTACCTGTTGTGTGAATATTTGTGTAGACATAGCTAACTAGTGCAGGTACTGCTGAGAGCATGTTTGCAGTAGCACATAATTCTTCTCAGGCTGTGAATCCTGGGAAAGGAGTTAAGCAAATATTTAAGTATTGAGTCAATGTTGAACTCCAGCCACTGTGGCTACTGAGCTAGGACTGCCTAAGCTTTTTACCTTGTAGTTACCTAGTTTTCTAACATACTCCTTATTAGCCTGTATGAATGAACTAGAAATATCTCAGGACCTTTGACTACTCATAACTTCTGTCATTGCAGAAACAGGCCATACAACTTTATATGACCCATCTTTCCGTTCATTGGATTAAACTTGCAAAAAGCCAGAGATCCTTGTTACTTTAAACAGTACCTCAAACAGTCTGTTGGCTTACTGTGTTAGTGTAAACTTATCAGCATGTATTAAATTTATGTTTCAGAAGGTGGTGGGAGTAGACTAAATGTTTAGTGTTCTCAAACAGACATTTTACATGCTTTTAATATAGTCTCACTGTATAGCACAGCTGTCATAGCAACTGTGTGTTCAAATCACATTGTGCCTTCATTGAAACCTGAAAACTTCTGCTAACGTAACACAAACTTGTAGCTGCTCTGATGTTTAACTTAGCATTTTGATTAAATCTTGTGAATTTTGGAGGAAAATGTTCGTATGTTTTAACTCTTGTAACGCTCTCTGACTGCAGGATTAGTTGCCTTTAATGTCAATGACCAAACTCTTAAAAATTTAAACCTCTTGTTATCCACATCCTGATATAAAAATTTTGTTGAGTTTGGATGCTGCTGTTTAAGGCTGCTGAAATAATTCTTGACAGAATGAGCTCTGAAGTGTATTTTGCTTAACAGCATAAATCTGTGTCGTCTTTAAAAGAAGTATGTTCCACATAGGAGAACTGTTAGAAATTTGCGCATCTTAAATTGAGGATAGAAGTGATACTGTAAGATTCTTGTCCTTCACTACATACAAAGTATGTAATATAGAATGAATAAACTGTACATATGATTCACATTAGAATTTTTAAACTGTTTTACTCTGTAAGCATGAAGTCTATTTTAAAATTCTCAGTTTGTGAGCTATATAAAATATTGTTCGATTCCAAACACACTTTAACTTGAACTAAAGAAATATTTCTGAAATTCCTCCATAGACATGTTCTGGAGAAAGATTTGATGCATTTACCCAATTAATGTGTCTTGAGGGCTTCTGAGAGTGAAAAATGATGCAGCAGAGGAACTCTGGAGTAGAAAGGGTGCTGAACCACGCAGCAAGGTGAGATTTCAGTACTTAAACAGGTTGGCATCTGGTGAGGCTGTGGTGGGTTGACCTTGGCTGAACACCAGCTGCTCATCAAGTTTCTCCTCAGCTGGACAGGAGGTCATGGGTCAAGATAAGGACAGGTAGAGAGCACTCATCAATTACTGCCACAGGGAAAATGGGCTTGACTTGGGGAAATTAATTTGTTAACGATCAAATCAGAGTGGGATAATGAGAAGTAAAACCAAATCTTAAAAACACCTTCCCCCTACCACTCCCTTGTTCTAGGGCTTAACTTTATTCCTGGTTCTCTATCTCCTTCCCTGAGCAGTGCAGGTGAACAGGGCATGGGGCTTGAGGTCAATTCATCACATGCAGTTTCTGCTGCTTCCTCATCGGGGGAGGAATCTTTCCCCTGCTCCAGTGTGGGGTATCTCCCATGGGAGACAGTTCTCCATGAAGTTCTCCAGTGTGACTCCTTCCCATGGGCTGCAGTTCATCAACTGCTCCAAGTGTGTCCCCCCTGTGGGGTCACAAGTCCTGCCAGGAGCCTGTTCCAGTGTGGGCTTCCCATGGGGCCTCAGCCTCCTTTAAACCTCTACGTGCTCTGGTGTGGGTCCTCCATGGGCTGCAGGGGAATCTCTGTTCCAGCACATGGAGCACCTCCTCCCCCTCCTGCACTGACCTTGGTGTCTGCAGGGCTGTTCCTCTCACATGTTCTCACTCCTCTCTTCTCTGGCTGCACTTGCTCCTGTGCAGTAACTTTTTCCCCTTCTTAAATACATCCTCCCAGAGGTGCTGCCACCATCGCTGATGGGCTCGGCCTCGGCCAGCGGCGAGTCCATCTCGGACACGTCTGGCATTGGCTCCAACAGACATGGGGAAGCTGCCAGCAGCTTCTCACATTTTCTACCCTTGTAGCCCCACTGCTGCCAAAACCTTGCCACTCCAACAAAGGTCCTGCTAGATGTTATTCTTCTCTGTCAGACTGAGGTACTACCATCTCTTCTAAGGCTTGAATTTTTTGATGCTTGTTAATAGCTTCTTCAATATACACATTGAAGCAGCTGTTTGATGGACTGGACTACTAAGAAATCAATACTAAACACTCTGTAACAGAAAACGGTGCTTCTAAAGTCTATAATAATTCCCCATTGCATCAGCAGTACACTGGATTTATGTTGCAGGACTTAAAAAAATGGGTAATCCCTAACACCAGGTTTTATCAAGAATGAAAATAATAAAAAGAATAGAAATTCATAGTGCTTTTATGGGTAGATATAAAACAGCAGAATAAATTGCAAAAACTATCTTACAAATTGGTCTGAACAAAAGAAAGAACACTACTGCCATTTTTTCTGTGTTTAACTCAGAATAATTAAAATCTTGGAAGTCTAAAGAATCCACATCATTGTAAATTGTTGGAAACTTAGTGATTTGCAGGTAATATCAATATTAATTGTAACAGAAGATTTTTTTCTCCCTTGTCTTGGGGTGACTTTATGATCCATCCCATATCGCCAACTCTACACCAGGAAAAATGAATCTTGGGCCTTTCTGTGTCTTTAAACTGGGCCCGAGAGCTGAGACAGCAATTTGAGGAGGAAATTTCCAGCAAGATCCCTGGAATACCCAGGTCCCAGCTGCAGAGCCTTTGGGCTCATTAACACTCCTTCCCACAGCTGCAGGATATAAGGCTTGAAAAGGCTCCTCTGGAGGTGCTGGAGAGAGGATGAAGAGTGGAGCTTCTGTGTTTTTCTGAGACTTTGGTTTCTCTTCTTTGCTTCTGGACTTGTTCAGGATATTAGAACATCGAAACCTCACTGGGAGACCCTTTCACCAGCCTGGCCTGGGGGGACCCCCGCGTTTTCTCCTCTATGGCAAAGGAAGAAGGAGATCATATCAACAAAAGGACTCTGAATCTTCCAGGTTCTCTCTTCCCACCGTGGGGGAGGGGGAGCTGTGGCCTCCTATTTATCAGAGAATATTCCTCTCTCTGAACATACTTGTCCCAAACCAGGACATCCCTTCAAAAGTCTTGCATTTTATGGCACCTTAAAAATATCAGAACTGCATGATTGAAATATATCTTTATGCAGATTGTTCAGAGTTTTCATGAGGGTGGAGGACTCAAAGTAAATCTTTAGGTGCAATCAATGATTGTTTATTGGAGAAGCCAACCAGAAAAGGAAAAACAACTGTTAATTTCTTCCACAGGATTGTTTAGAATCTCCTTCAAAACTGTAGTCAGAGAGTATCTCTATAGTTATGATTGCAGTGTCAGTGATCATTCAGAATTCATATTGGAGCAATGTAAAGCAAAAGGTCTGTTACGTTTGTGCTCAGAAAAACTGTTATAATAAAAGGGAAAAGCAAATGAAGTAGAATCCCTGCAGGAAGCATAGTAACTGTTCCAGGACATCATACTGGAAACTTGAGACAAATGCATGCCATTTATCAGAACAAGATCTAAAGATAAAAAGGCATATGCCATGATTAAACAGGATGCTAAAAAAGGTTCATAGGTAAAAGTAAGCGTTCTTTAAAAAATTGTATCTAGAACAGACAAATTAAATGTAACAGTCCAAGAGAGATCAAAAATAATCTGAAGAGCAACTCGCAGAAAATATATTAAAAAATAATATTTGTACAAATGCATTAGAAGCTTGAAGCCTCCCAGAATGCCTGTAGGACTAGTAGGCCCACAGAAATAAAAGGAGCATCCATACAAGATGAAGCCACATCAGGAAAAGATTCTTTTTGCTATCATTTATTGTGGGAAAAGGTGGAGAAAATGCTGGAAATTTTCAGGTAAGGTTTCAGAGGCTTTAAGTTAAATTTAAGTGTTGTAAAGTACATTTGTTACTGGAAAAACAGCAGACTCTCAGGACTAGATGATACATGCCCAAGGTTTTCAAGAAACTCAAGGAAAAACAACCAAATTGCTGAATGTAATGTGCAGCTTTTTATTTAAATTTGATTAGGTCCCCATTGACTGCAAGCTGGCTGATATTATGTCATTTAATGAAAGTTTCCAAGAAAGTTCTAAAGAACTGTTGGCCAATAATTACAGTTTTTGTAGCAGACAAATTGGTAGAAATCATAACAAACATTAAATTACTCACTTCAGAGAAAGATGTTTTGGGGAAGAGTCAACACTGCTTTTGTTAGTGAGTCTTGCAGCAAACGAGCTTGTGAGATTTTTTTGAAGGAACTAGCAAGTTTGTACATTATAAAGATCCATCTGCTACAGTCTACTTCGATTTCTTAAAGTTTGTACACTTTCCACTTTGTCACCTGAATTACCAGTTATTAGGAATTTGAGTAACTGGAAGAATCTGGTTTAATCAGAATGCCAAAGATGGGAGCAGCTGGTGTATGTGACAGCAAGTATTGATACAGAAGTTGCTTGTATTTGGTATATTTTGTTGGTAGGAATGGCTGTAGTTGCTCTGAGGAACTCAAATACAAGTACATAAAGCTTGTTTTTACATAATGCTATAGGTGATAAAAGTAAAACCTGGACTGAATATGGATGTATTTGAGTAGAGATTTCTATGGTTTGTATTTGAGCTCTGCACATAGGAGGTGAATATTTTTAGGTTAGAAACAGGGTTCTGAACTGAAGTCGAGCTTCTTTTAATCCTGTCTAGCCAAAACTGATTAGTAAATTGATTTCTAAATTATAATCTGTGTTCACCTCCTTTTTCCAAACTGAAAATACTAAGTTGACACATAGACTAAAATGACTTTTTTTTCCCCTTTTTTTTTTCATTGGTTTGAATGTTGTCTCAAAGTCTTTGTTGTATGACAAGACTGAAAGTTGAAGAGAAATGGCCTTTATGGCAAGGATGTGTATGGTGTTGTCTTTCTGAAATTCTGCTCTTGAATTAGCCACATTTTTTTAAATTGTATTTTGTATATGCTCAATAAACTTTGTTTATAGCACAGCACCTAAAGATTTCATCACAATATGTATGATCCCATCTGAAGTGGACTTGGTTTATAGTTTCATCTCCGAGTTTGGGCTGTGCCCCAGAACTGAACAGGAGAATTGTTTCCTCTGTGCTTTGTCTCTCCCTTGCCTTGTCTTGTCTGATTTGATTGCAGTAGGGATAAGAACTGGATGTGGGTGTGGAAAAGAAAATAAGTCCAATGTTTTGGTAAGAAGGAGGGAAGAAGTTGGGGCTGAAGGAAAGGAGGTTCAAATGGTCATTTGAGCTTGAATGAGAATGGGATAATTTTCTCTGGAGTAATGAGATTGACATGCTGGACAAGGAGGTTATGGTGAGAAGCTTGGGATGTAAACATAGCTGGAGGTACCTGAAGAATGAAACTGGAACAAAGAAGTGTGGGTTGGGTCTGGATTAATGCTGAATGGACAGGGCTGTAAATCTTGCATTTGAGAGAACAAACAGAAGTTCGTGCCTACTGAAGAACAGAGCAATCAGGAGCCTGAATGACAGATACCATCTCACTCTGCTGCAAGAAAGCATCTGGGAAAGGCTCTTGGTGCTTTCTAATAGTCACCTGAATAAGAGATACTAACATGACTTCTGCCATTGCTTGCTCCAGTGGGATAGATCTTCTGGTGGCTTGTCACTCCATTAGTGTGATGATATAGGATGGAATTTGAGAACAATTAGGTATTAGCAATAAAAAAGCTAAAGTGAGCTGGGTTTCTGAAGGATTAAAAAAGTTGAGTAATCCTGGAAAGAAAAGCACCTATGATTTTGCCATTTCTATGCATATAATTCCATACATCTCTCCTGTCCCTCTTTGCCTTGCAAATCCTGAAATTTGGGGTGCTTCACACTGAGCAATGTGAGATATTTTTGTTTTGTTTTCTCAGTGTAGTCCCCAGTTCTCTGTGACCCCAAGTAAGTGTAAAGAATGAATTGGAGGTCAGAAAAAGAGATATGAACTTGGACTTGAAACAGTTGAACATTACATTGGAGAACTGAGTTTTATTCTGACTTTGTCACTTAAATCTCTTTGTTTGTGTGAGATCCTTGGTGAGTCACTAAAATCTGACTTTTGCCAAGTGGTTCCTTAATTTTATGTGTGTGTTTTCAGTTTTGTTATCTGCTAGGTTTGTGTTTTGTGGCTATAGATCTTATTTGCAGCAATGGTAAACACTCAGTGCTGAAACCAAAGGCTGTCAACCATACTTTGAGTGACCAAAGTCTATGCTGTGGTGAAAGAAACTGAACAGTTAGCCATCCAAATACAGCTAGATTATTTTTAATTATCTTTTTTTTTTTAATTTGAGTTACTTACCAGTAAAGTACTACAATATTTTACAAGTATTTTGTTATTAATTTTCTAAGAATGTTTATGAATGTATTCAGATTATTGTGGGAGGCAGTATACCAAAGGCAGAGGAAGTGAAAAAATCGTTGAGTGGTTTTGAACTGCATTCAGCAATTATGAGCTGTACACTAAACAGTAAAGCAGCTGAGTTCTGTGCTCTTTCTCTGGACCTGATCCATTGTTTTTCGACTGTGACAACTCACACTTTTTGTAGCCCTTGTTGGAAGGCAAAATTTTTACCTCATTTGCCCGTCTGTAAATCCCTTAAAACTCTTAGTATATTGACACTGGCTATGTTTGCTTCTTTTTCTATTTAGAGGCACATTAGCATGATGTTTTCTAAACATAATTATTGCATCAAATTTGAGGTTACCTTATGAAACTGAGGATCTCGGAGACACATTTTTCTACATGGAGTTTCAAGAAATGCTTTCCATTTGCTTGAATAGGTGATGACGAACTACTTACATGCATCACCTAAATGGAATTTGACAGGTAATTAATTGTTCTGCTGCAATAGAACAAGTTCTGTCAGTCGTGAATGGAAATCTTTGTTTATAATACATCAGCACGTGGCAGTGGTACTGTGGTTCTAAAACATTAACCACAATATTTTTAGTGTCTAGAGCACTGTGAGGTCTGCTTGTATACTATACAACTTTATTACAATGAATTTTATGCCATGTATATTATGCTGTACTTGATAGCAAATTTTTATGTATTTCAATTCAAGTATTGGAGTTTTATGTGCAGTAAAGCATGTGATACATTTAAGAAACCTGCATTTATGCTGTACAGTTTTGCCTGAAATAGCAAATACCATACCAAATAGCCCTCAATTCTCTTCCATTGCACAGGATTGTTATCTGACAAAACCTTTCCTTTTAGCAACCATTTATCTCTTCTCCAGGTACAAGCTGGATGTGTTCAGACAAAATAATCAGTGTTAATAATTAGAGATACGCTATAAATTCTCTAGTTGATGAGTCTTTTTAAGAGCTATGCCTTGTTTTGTTTCAGCATTGAAAGTAATATGAGAAAGGATAATTTTTTGTTTGTAAAAGCTGAATGACAGGAGTCTTTCTCTGATACAGCATTGTGCTGATAACCAGTTAATTTCAATTCTCTTTCTGTCTTTGTCTGCCCTTAAAATATTTATCACAATACTTTCATTTGCCTTGGAGAAGATATTTTTATAAATATCATTACAGAAAACTCATTAGAAAATTAATCCATATTCCATTCACAGTTTGGAAGGTTTATGGTAAAGAACATATGAGGTCACACTAAACGTGTGGAATAGAAAGAAATGCTAAATTGTTTCCTTACTCTAAAATGGTCTAAGTTAACCTTTTATCCCGTGATCGTTTAGCTGTGTGGGTGGGTGTGTTGCTAAGGCTTGGCTCGTTTATGGTTCATCAGCTGTTCTGCAGTAATTGCTGATGGATTTGCTTTTATTTCCAGTGTAGTAATACCTTCCCTGTGTATTTTCTCTGAGGGGTGATAACTTGAAGTATTTTGGTTTTTAAAAAGATTGAGAGGCTTCAGAAGGAGCAGCTGAAAAGCAACAGCTCTCACCACACTAATTGACTAATGGATGTGACTGAGAGGCCCTAAAGCTTAGAAAAATGTCCCACAGTGGTGGGCTAGTTATATCCATGTGAAACTGCAGCAATCCTCACATCTTGAGTCAGGCACTATCAACCCATTTCTGCCAGAGAAACCCAGTAATTCACATTTCCTGGAATTAAGAGAGATATATATTGACGGTTTTGGATTTATCGTGTTGGTTCACAAGTTTATTATAATTTTAGTGCTTTTATTGCTTTATTCATAACTTCCAAGTGTTTACTTTGCACTTTCTTTCCAATACTCCAAGAAATTTAGGCTACCACTAGCAGAGCACATAGAAGAATCTTCAATTAGTTGATTTAATTCAGCATTTCTCTTTGATTTGAATATAGGTTCAGTTAACATAATTGGATCCAGTAGTTCCATAGGTGACTGACAGCTTTAAACAGATGATAAAACTCTTGAGATGTTGTGGGGTTTTTGGTGTTCTTTGTTTGTGGTTTTGTTTGTGTGTTTGGTTTTGTTTGTTTGCAGGTTTGAGGCACCATTTTACATATATTCTGAAGATTTAGGTTAAAACTGCTGAAGTCCAACGAATATCTCTTGAAAAACTGTCCTCCTTCTATGGCAGGTCATTTACTCCACTGGCCTCTAAGTTTTTTTTAACCTGTGAGTGAAAAGCTGTGTCTCAGTCTTTCCCTGCCTACATTGATATAAATGTGCTCTTCAGAATGACAGACTGTATCTGCTCCCTAGTGTGGTGATTTCTCAGCAGCTTCACTTCTTTTCCTTTCCTGCCAACCTGTAGCAGTTTGGTTCTACATTTCCATGTTAGTAGTATAAAAAAAGTCAAATTCACATCTTTTACTAAAAGTAATAGTTTCATATACAGACTGATGATGCAGTAAAGAACCAATTCTGAGAGGGCAACTCATGAATATAAATAGTCCCATTTTACAAGTATTTTGCCAAGGTCAGGGGGAGAGAGGAGGGAGGTCAGAAGTAGCTCCTTAGTCACAATCACATCTGGAGCTGAAACAAACTCTTTCTTTGTCTGTAGAAATTTGGCAGTGTTTTAGGATTGCCAGAGTTTAGATGCTAAAATCTGGGACAATAGCAGAGAACTAAACTGTGCATACATAGATTGACTGTGCATGGAAAGTACAATTTATCTGCATAATAACTGCTTTTTCTGGATGCCCCATAGCCTTGATAGAAATGTCGGAATGTTTGGAAAAACAACTGTTACTTCAGAAATAAAGGAAAAGCCATACCATAAATGCTTTTTGTAAGGCTTAGAATTTGACCACTAGAACATAACATCTTAATTATACAGGACATCTGGCAATCCTATGAGGTTCAGTCTGCATTTTTCCTTCATCACAGAAGAAATATTAATGCAGCAGCAGAGCCATTCTTTGCATACAGTGATTATTGTTCAAGATAGCGCTACTGGCACTTGGTTTTTGACCTCTAAACTTGTTTCTGCTTGGCAGTGGCTTTAGATATTGTCCAAGTGTAGACTAGTGTCTTCTCAAATGAAAAATGTTTTTGTTTTCTCTTATCTGTCAATCTGTTCACTTAAGTAGACTCTGTTATCATAATATTATAAAATGCGACTCGCAAGTTCTCTGAGTGAAAAAGAAAGCTTGTTTTCAAGTTCCAAAAAGAGAGAAGCTTCTGTGATTGTTTTTGCAGTTTCTCAGTTTAATACTGGATTTTAAGGAAACTGCTTTAGGAATATAAGCTTGTC
>WEIV01021468.1:226449-240121 GCA_013390005.1 Calyptomena viridis
AGCTTGTCAGGAAAAGAGGGTGTCTCAAAAAAAATAAAATTAGCAAGAGGAACAAAAGTTTATCCTATTGCCACAAAAAAACAACATAGCCAGGGAATATGGTGGTTGGCACTTTATATAAAGTACCTTCCAGCCAAAATGGTCTGCTTTTGAAAAATTTTTCTTCCATATCCAACATGTCAAACTGATGAAGTACATAAACTTTTTCTGTAATTACTGACCGATCTTGTAGTTTCACTGAACAAGTATTTTGTATTTGACAGTCATTGTACATAATCAGTCTGGAATGATGCCATAAAGAGATCATCAGCCCTTAGCTATTAGCTGCTGAATAATCCAAGCATTGTGTCCTCATGCCCCCTGAAACATTCCCACAGGTTTGAGGTACTGTTTGGATATGGGACTTACCGCTTTCCAAATTTAGGGCCTTTTGTATTACAGTTCAGCATAGAACTGTAGTACCATGTACATTTGAAAACTTAAAGTAGTTTTAAATTACCTGATGTATGTCTGAAATGATAGAAGTGTGATGAAATGTTTTAAATGTGTTTAGTTTTTCCTGCTGCAGCACATGAGGAGCGGTTCCCAGTCTGCTGTTACCTGAGCTGATTGAAGGCAGGAGCAGCATGAGCTTCCCATGGGCATCATCTACCCAGTGCCTTGGCACATTGCTCATGAGATCAGATTGAGCATTAAGACTCCTGAGTTATTTAATTTCAGGTGTCTCAGATAGTTTGTCAGAATGGTGGCTTGAAAGTGGGCTACAACCCTTGCAAGTTTCAAACAGCGTTGTTTGAGTTTAGAGTTCAGTAGTTGAATTCAGTAGTGTTCTGTATAAAATGATGACCAGCATGGATATTGCAGATCCTTAGTAATATCTGATAATTTTGAAGTAAGAAAGCTTTTCAGGAGCATCTTTGGGAAGGTCATTATTAGCCTGCTTCCAGAGAAGTTAATTCAAGGATGAGAAAGCTGTAGTGTGAACCATGCCATCAAGTAATGTTTTAAAAGATCTATTTTGGATCAGTGAAACAAACAGTGGAAGAGGAGTGGTCTAAGGAAGTATTGGAATTTTTTTATTAAAATTATNTTCATAGAATGACACAGTGGTTGAGGTCTGTAGATTTTTAAAAATTTTATTGGCAATTACATTGTAACTGGTGAAATTTATTCAACCGGTTTCTGTTGAAATGTGATGGTGAGGCTTAAAATGTGTCATTGTAGAATAAAGTTCAGTTCTGATGTAATACTTTTGACCTTCCTCAGTTTGTTACACTTTGATTTTCCTGCAAATGTCTTTGTTTTAATTTCTTTAAACACACAAGTACTCATGGTGGAGGAGGCAGATAAAAATTAAAAATATATACATATAGAAAAAGAGTTTGGCATTATTACATAAAAATTTTAGAAAATAATTCTTTAGTTATTTTATACACTGAAGTTTTATTGTTACATGTGAATCATAACTTTCTTTTCATTTTTGAAGTAAAACTTGAGATGTTCATGTGGGCCTTCAAACACTTGCAGCATGTTAGTGNTGCTTCCAGAGAAGTTAATTCAAGGATGAGAAAGCTGTAGTGTGAACCATGCCATCAAGTAATGTTTTAAAAGATCTATTTTGGATCAGTGAAACAAACAGTGGAAGAGGAGTGGTCTAAGGAAGTATTGGAATTTTTTTATTAAAATTATGGAATTGATGATGAAGAAATCAGCCTGTGGGCTTTTTCTGTGTATTTTCATACCACTGGAAATATTTTTGGTTGCTTTTGTTTTGTGTTTTAATAAGAAGTGTTTATATACTCCCTTTTTGTTTCAAAGTGTAATGCCTATTATAGAAAAGAAAACAAGGCAAAAAGCTCCTATTCAAGCATCTATCTATTTATCATCTATCTNTCATTTTTGAAGTAAAACTTGAGATGTTCATGTGGGCCTTCAAACACTTGCAGCATGTTAGTGTTTGACAGATTCTGCTTGTTTAACTGCAGGGTTCTTTAAACTGTCACTCCTTAGCTTATACTTCATGCCTGGACTTTGTTAAGTAAATGGCAGGCCTCAACATGGGCATTTCTGTCCTGTCAGGTTTAAACTATCTATATAAATATTCCAGTAATAGGAAGCCTATATGAGGTTTTTCTAAAGCCAGTTATTAGTTGGGTAAATCCTGTGTCATAAAAGTTTGTATCTAAATGTTTTATAAAGTTTTTGATTGGTTTTGTTTCGTTACTTCAAGGTGACAAATGCATTTGTAAGTATTGGCAGTGCACTTGGTATTAAGGCCTACAAATCTAAATTTAGGATGGTACAAGTAACAAAAGTGTACTATGGCTGAGGTCAGAGGTAGCTATTGGTCTTACCTGAGTCCCAGGGGTACCTGCATGGCCTCAGCATTTCTGTGTGATATGGGAATAGATGGTGCAGTGGCAGGAGAGAGACTACAGCTCCTTGACATCCCTTAAATATTCAGGAGAGGTTGTCTGGCACTTTATCAAGTCATTCACAATTTTTTCATTCTAGGTTCATGCAACAGATAGATTTAAACTGTTACATTTCATTTTTTAGATGTCAGTAGAGCAGAAAGAACAATTCCTGTAGAGGAAGAAGTATGTTTATTCAGTAAATAGTATTGGAAGTATAATATGTGTTTTAGCTCAGTTTCCAAAGGAAGTGAAGCTTATATGATTCTGCCTTGCAGGCAGAAAGGTGCAGGAGAGTGTTTGTGCTATTTGTATTTGCCTGTACGTCTNGACATCTGTCCTCTCTTGCCTGCTAACTTTTGAACATGTTGCATAACTTCAAAAAAAAGCAGTAGAGGAGTAGTTATTTCATTAGTTCCTCTAAGTTTTGGGACTGTAGACATTAAGGATTTCATTGCAGACTTCTGTGGGTGCTCTACTAGATAGAGATTGCTGTGGTACGAAGACCTCATGAACATTGCAAGTGCATGGCAATCTTAGTTTCAATTTAAATTTTTGGTGTATCGTTTTTGAATTCCCTTCTGCTCTTTCACCATGCAATATTTCATTACATAAATTTCAAGACATTGGTATTGAATTTCTGTTTCTTAATTTTCTCAGTTTAATTAAACTCTTTTTGAAAGATTTTCTAAAATTATGAGGAACAGAGTTCCTTTCAGTAAATGTTTAACTACATTGCAGGTACCAGGTAATCAAGCAGGAGTTTCCCTGTTGCCTTGTTATCCTGAGGTTTCTAAAGATGTGAAGTTCTTTATGGTTCTGTCGTCTTCCAGCTGCTCCCTGTCTATTCTAAACATGTCTTGTTGAACCAAGTAACTTATTTGAGTAAGTCTGTGACTGTTACATTCCTCTTTAAAGTTGTTTGCACTTTTGGAGTTCAAATTTTGATTTTATGATTTCTAATGTACTACTTTATTGAATATAATGAGTATTTTTCAATTTTTGTGCAAGTGTGAAAAAATTACTAGGTTTTATGAATGATTTTATCTATTTTTTTGCACAGGGGGAAGATGGAAAATAAGAAGTAGAGAGAGAACTGATTTAGGCATCTCAGTTTTTCTAGATTTGAAATTAAAATGTGACTCTTATATGTTTATTTGGGGAAATAATGCTGGGATAGGGTTTGTAACAGAGATATAGTTGTGTTCTTCATTTTAGACTATCTCCTATTGTAGTGATGGTTGCCAAGCAGTGATACTGTAATAATATTTTGACAAACAACTATTCCTGCTATGTTAGAAAACAAAACAGAAAACTGCTACCAAATAAGGCATATTTACATGTTTAATAATGTTTCTGTTTTGATTTTTATATTAGGAATGTGGATCAGTGTGTGTTCTTTTTAATAAACTTGGAGATAGCCTCCTCATACATGCTTCTTCCCTCTAATCTGACAAAACAAAAAGTGTGAACTAATCTTTTTAGCTCTCACATACTGACTTTTTCCTGTTGAAGGCCCCCAGAGACTGAAACATGTGTAGATGTTAATTTTCATGTATTTTGACAATTAGTAAAATTTGCTGTGAACAAAAGAGCATTGAAAAATTAATTTGATATGATACAACTATCTAAACTTACTCAGATGTGCTCAGCTGGAGTCTTGCTTTCTACCTTGCCAAAAAATATCCCTGTGTGCATTTCAGTTCATGGCTGAAGAAGATTGCTTTATCACATTTAAAATTATTCATTCTTTCTAAGAACAAAATATATGAAACTCAGTAATATTTGAAAGAAGACAATAGAAATAATGTTTGTTCTAATTCCCTCACACAGGTAGGACAAAACAATATCACTTGTGTAAATAATTATTGACTCTCTTTTCTGCAACAAGCGCCCTGTCCTTTTTGAATGAAAGGTAGCATTATGTGAATCTTGGGGCTTAAGCAATTGTTTAAGATTTAAATATTGGCATCTGGGTTCATGCTTTTTGACGAAGATTGCTGGGAAGGAAAGATCAGGTGGTGCTGCAGCATCCATGCAGTGTAACTGGATGCTGAGAGTTCCTTCTCATGCTCTCTGTCAGCCCTGTTCTGAGCCCCAAGATTCAAAAATGCTTGCATAATTGGGTACTGTTTTGTGACTTATTAATTGCTCTCTTGGGTATATAGTTGCATGTGAGTCAGATTGGCCACTTTCCCAGCTTGCATCACTGGCAGCTGTTTTGCTTGAGGCAGATGGCTTGTAAGAGAAGCACCCACAAATTAGGGCATTGCTACTTTTTTCAAACCATTCTGAGAGAGTGAACCTGATGAGATGATGTTTCAAAGTGGTTTTTGTACACCCTGCTGAATTTGTTTGTAAGTGTTTAAATAGCATGTTTTCAGTTCTTTCTACTTTTTAAAAAGAATTTTAGGACAATGCAGATGCAACCAGCATGAAAATGTTAAGTTATATTAAGAACCATTGGTGATGCTTTCTATGTGAATGAGGCTTGTGGAAAAAAATCATATCAGAAAGGGGAAATAGCCTTAATAGCCTTTTTATAATAAAAGTAGGAGCATTTTTAAGGGCAGTAGCAAGAGAGGAAATGGAATAGCATAAGATAGGACAATTTCAATTGTCTATTCAAGTGTTTTAGACATGTTTGTGTGTAACATTTTTCTTATGGACTTCATGCTCACAGTTCCCATGTAGATGTTTAATAGCCAGGCTTCTAGAAAACTACTTCTAAGGAGTAGTATAAGACTTGTGCAATTCCTTTCTAGTTAAGAATTTTGTTATAATGCTTCTTCATATGTTCACTGCATAGGTGAACACATACTACTGCTTTGGAGAATGGAAAATTTCTTGCATGGTCAGGACCCATGGACACACACAAACCTTTCTAAGTGTCTTCTCATTGGCATAAACCAAAAGTCTAATCCTAGAATCGCCACTTGTTAAAACTACACAGAAATTTTAAGCCAGAGCAGCTTACTACTTTTGCTGCCTGTTTATTCTTTTGTTCTCATACTGCTGTATTTTTTTTTAAAGCAAATTACTTTTGATCTTTTCTGGTTTATGCCTCAAAGATTCTTATTTACTGTTGACCACACCTGCAGTCCTCCAGTGGATTTTAAGAACCACCTTTACTGTAGAGGCTGCTTCTGAGTTTCATGTCTGTGTACACCTTTGCAATAAGATATGCATTTGAGATATGTCATATTTGAACTGAACTCATACTCCGGGAAATAAAGGATTGTTAGGGGAAACATTAACAATTTTCTCCTGTGCAGCCCTAAGCTTTCATGCTCTGGTGGCAAGTTGGGATGATTTCTAAATCTAACTCGGGTTCAGTTAGGACATGCTATAAAATGAGGGGAAGATAGGCTCTGAAAAAGAGTTGATCTCTAACCAAATTTAGCTTAGAGAAAATAGGTTTTGCTTCTTCCCTGGGGAAACAATTCTTTTAAGCTGAGCTGTGTCAGAGCTTTTGATCTGTAATATTGGTCCAGGCTGCTCTTGTACATGGACTTCTGGTAAATCTCTCTTCCATTCCTTTCTTGCCTTTCTGTGAAGCACTTGGGAGCAGCTCTGCTTACAAACTGGCCACAGAACCAAGTCTGTTTATCATGCTGTTATTTATAAGTTACTTTCTAGTTGTTAAAATCTTTGAGTAGTTCAGCTTTTGTGATTATGACATGTCTGTTCATCCTCCCACCCTCAACATTTTTAATATTCTTGGAATGCAAGATTTGTACATTTTACTACTGAGAGAAAATGACAAAGTGTACCGATGGCCTTCCTGCTGGTCTAAACTTGTTACAGAACTCCTCTTTGTATGTGCAAAAGATTATGTAGGAAATTGGAATCTCAAGATAGATATGAACTATCTCTTGCTGTAAGTGTTGAAATCGGAATTAGTTTTTAAAGTAACATTTATTTTTGAGGGATGATAGTCCACAGAGATGAGGGGATTTAGTGCAATCCTAATTGATGCTGCATATTACATGATATTTAAAACATTCGTTCACACATACTCTCTTTCAAATAAAATTAACTTTTTTGATAAGACCCAGACATTGTCATTAGAAATAGGTTCTAGCGTAAACCAGTTGGTAGGTATGGGATGGGGGCAGAAATTACTATGATCTCTTGTGTTCAGTGTAATTAAAGAATAAAATGTGTCTCTTTGGGCCTGGTATTTCATATATATGTGTGTATCCTATTTTATCATCTGCTGTTAAAGCTTAATGTGGCTGCTCTTACTTCAGTGTTAAAAGATACTTCCAGCAGAATTGCTGAAGATACTTTGGTAGCATAATTGAAGCACAGGGAACAGAGGCAGCTGCCATCACAGAGCCCCCAAGGAAGAAAAGTATCCTCCCTTTTTAAAGACCTGCTACTAATTCCAGGTTACTATTTCTGATTGATAACTGCCTAACAGCCTAGTGGAGACTGAGAGCAGAGCCCATTGAAGTCTACAGCTTCCTCACAAGGGGAAGTGTAGGGCAGGCACTGATCTCTTCTCTGGGGTGACCTGAGGGAATGGCCTGAGGTTGTGTCAGGGGAGGTTTAGTTTGGATATTAAGAAAAGATTCTTCGTCCAGGGGGTGGTTTGGTGCTTAAACAGGCTCCCCAGGGCAGTGGTCACAGCACCAAACAGGACAGAGTTCAAGAAGCGTTTGGATGACACTCTCAGGCACATGGTGTGACTCTTGGGAATGGTGCTGGGCATGCCCAGGAGTTGGACTTACTATCCTTGTAGGTCCCTTTCAACTCAGGATATTCTATGATTGTATTATTATTGTATTATAACTGCCTTCACTGATCAAGAAATCACAACTTCATAGATAAGGAAAGATTCAAATCATAATGCTCTGATGGAGAGAGGGAGTTAAAATAAATGAAAACTGTTCTGTGTTTGGTTTTTTCCTGTAAAAATATGAAAGCAGGAAAAAAAAAAAGAAGTAAAGGCAGTGGGCAATTTTCAGGTGAGGTTTTTTTAGTGAAGTCTGTCTTCCTTAAAGTTTGAGAGATTTTTGCTTGTTTGTTTTTTGTTTTTGTTTTTCTTTTTCTTTTCCCTGCCATCAGCTTCCTTCTGACTGATCTCTTGGTCAAAATCCATGGCAATTATGCGATGTCTTGCTGATCTAATCACCCTTATAGACCAGCTGACTGTCCTTGGTGGAAACAAATGCAAAAAAGTTAGTCAGTATGAACAGGCAAATTGAAAAGAGGGATCGGGAAAAAAAAAAAGGAAAGGCAAAAAAAGTATCATAGAAGAAATCATTCCACGTTTCCATATATTTCAGACAAGGTTTTTTCAATCTGTTTTCATATTTCTGAATTTACGGCCACCTAATTCTAATCTTTTGTCTGAAACATATAATCTATAAAATATCTTCATTTTCAATGATATCCATGACATATAAACTTGGATATCAGTGATTTATGAGTTTCTTTCCAATTCCACTAGCATAAATAGGACTTTTTCCATATACAGTTTGTTTATTTCTCTCTTCCTTCTTACAAATTATTTGCTAGAATACAGTTGGAGTGAAGAGACAAATATTCAGTAACTACTTACCACGACTTTTCTGGGGAGTAAGATATTCCTTATTTTGGTTCTCCTTGATTCAAAACTTTCCTCCTCGTCTATGAGAATTAAAGTGGTTTAACTTTATGCTATTTGCAGCTGGGCAAAGAAAATGTTAGTGTTAGGCATGAATAAATAGTGCATGGTTCAAAAGAATAAATGCCCTTCACTTGAAGATTTACTGTTCTCCACCTTCCCTATCATATGATCCTCTTTACTTAAGAGGACATGTAAACTAATGTTTCAAAACTCCTGTCAGGTTTTTTGATTCAGTATGGTAGAATGCACTCATGTGATCATCAGGTATCACCATAAACTTAAAACGTAAGCACTTATGTAGATAGAGAAAATCATGGACCTTTGTATGACAATCTGAGCAGTCTGGAAAATGCATTTAAAATATTAAATAATCCTTTTGAAAGAAAATAGAAAGTTAAGGAATGGTAATTTAGAATTTCACGAGAATATTAGACCTTTCTTATTGCTCCTTTCTCCTCCCTCGAGCTGCTGCTCATCTAATTTCTTTTCAAGCATTAATAGTAAAATTATTGGAGGATAAAGAATGGGGAAAGAGCTGAACTTGTTTTCATTTAGAAGTGTAATTAGTAACAAGCAGATTTGAATTTCAAGTGCAGCTTCTGAAGGTCTCTAACTAGTTTTAAGGAAAGTACCAATTTCCTCAAGAATTGTTACGCAGTTTTTATGAATTTGGCTGCTTTTAAGCTATTTGTTGATATAATGTTCAGTTTAGAGACATACACCTTGTGCCTTTTACAGAAGGTATAATCATGGTTGTGATAGTGCCTGTCATCTTCAGATTAGACTAGCGATTCACTCTGATCTTAAAAAGTAGATTCTAATTGGATGTCTTAATAACAGAACCATTGATGTGTTTGATTAAGTGTAATTGTAAGCAAGTTCTCAGCTTTATTGGCTTATGTTTTGTGTTTATTTTGATATTTGGTGTTGCATTCTCTTACTTGGAGATCCATGCTGTTGGCAGTGCTGCTTTTCCCCTCATTTGTCTCTTGAACCTCTCTGATTATTCTTAGTTGCCAGCCAGATATTCCCATTTTGAAAAGAGAAATAAAGCTGAGATGCATTTTATGAAAAAGCAAAAATTCTTTAGCTTTTCTGAGCATTATGCCACATCATGTTTTAGTGTTTCTTCATTTATTTTGTTGTGTTACTTAGTCTGCTGATGCCCTGCTACAACAGAGGTGATAATACTGTAAGTGCAATGATATGTTTTAAAAAATGTTTATAATATGATTAGATACTTTATACACCCTTCTGTAGAATTTGTGTGTATATACACATATATAGGCATGTATATACATACATATGCATGCATATACCTGTGCATAGAAACATAGTCTGAAAAGGAAATGTAATCCAGGTTCTCCAAGTTCTTTGTCTGTCTCATATTTAAGTTTTAAAGAACTTGTTGGTCGAGGAGGGCAAGATCATTACTGTCAATTAATTATTCTGCAAAAGGAACTAATGGATTAAATAATATTTGAGCCATAATACAAAAAAAAATCAGGTGGACAATATATATTTTTTTTAAATGTATTTCTTTTAGAGTGAATGACTGGGTCAAGTGGAACTCCCTGGTGAGAGTAGGACACTGCTGCTCCCCTTGGCAGCATATTGGGCGAGGGGAAGAGAAGATGATTCCATACTACAAGAGTGGAGGAAGAATGCAGAATCTCTTTAGTCTAGAGAAGACCAAGAGAGAATCTNATAAAGCTGAGATGCATTTTATGAAAAAGCAAAAATTCTTTAGCTTTTCTGAGCATTATGCCACATCATGTTTTAGTGTTTCTTCATTTATTTTGTTGTGTTACTTAGTCTGCTGATGCCCTGCTACAACAGAGGTGATAATACTGTAAGTGCAATGATATGTTTTAAAAAATGTTTATAATGTGATTAGATACTTTATACACCCTTCTGTAGAATTTGTGTGTATATACACATATATAGGCATGTATATACATACATATGCATGCATATACCTGTGCATAGAAACATAGTCTGAAAAGGAAATGTAATCCAGGTTCTCCAAGTTCTTTGATCTGTCTCATATTTGTTTTAAAGAACTTGTTGGTCGAGGAGGGCAAGATCATTACTGTCAATTAATTATTCTGCAAAAGGAACTAATGGATTAAATAATATTTGAGCCATAATACAAAAAAAAATCAGGTGGACAATATATATTTTTTTTAAATGTATTTCTTTTAGAGTGAATGACTGGGTCAAGTGAAACTCCCTGGTGGGAGTAGGACACTGCTGCTCCCCTTGGCAGCATATTGGGCGAGGGGAAGAGAAGATGATTCCATACTACAAGAGTGGAGGAAGAATGCAGAATCTCTTTAGTCTAGAGAAGACCAAGAGAGAATCTCAGTAATGTATATAAATATCTCAAAGGTGGGTGTCAAGACGATGGTTCCAGACTCTTCAGTGGTGCCCTGTGACAGGATGAGGAGCAATAAATATAAACTAAATGACAAGAAGTTCCACAGCAATGTGAGGAAGAACTTCTTTACACTGAGAGTGGCAGAGCAGTAGAACAGGCTGCCCAGGGAGGTCATGGACTCTCCCTCTTGGAAACGTTCAAAACCCACCTGGACGTGTTCCTGTGTCACCTGCTCTAGGTGGCCTTGGCAGTGGCATTGGACTAGATGATGTCCAGAGGTCCCTTCCAACCCTAATGATTCTGTGGGTCTTACCCAAAGAACCTGCAGACCTGTAGTTCAAACAGAGATGGACAAGAGGAGCAATTCTATAAGCAGGCCTCGGTAGGAAACTTCTCAAGGATACAAAAGGATAGTACAGTTTGATGCAAGTAGGAAGATTGCTAAGAGGGGCCCATTTTTATGATTACTTGTTTTACTTTAATATGGAGATGGTATCAAACTGGTCCACCCAGTCCAGGCTTTTTACCTTTAATAATGGTCAATAGTAGCATTTGTTTCAGAAGTGTGTTCTTTCTCCTGTGAGGTTCTCTGCCGTGTTTTGTCAAATGACAGTTTGGGCCATTCTTAGGTAGAAGATATCTGGGCTATGGTGAGTAGCCATGGATTGACCAGTCTCTTTGAAGTTTTTTTAAATCTATGGTTACATTTGGTTTCTCTAAAAAACTGCAGTAATGACTGCAATAATTTGATTATACAGTGTTTGAGAAATACCTCCTTTGGCATGTTTTAAACTTGCTGCCAGATGGTCTAATTACATGGCTCCCATTAATATGCTTGTGACCAGCACAGATTAACCATTCCATAGCATTGGTAACTACAGAGCATTGTAATAATCCTTGTAATAGTTTTCCTCATGCTTGAGGGATCCCAGTGTGTATAGCTCCTCAAAGTAGAAGTGCTCCATATCTTTGATTTAATTTGTTAGCTTGTCCTTTTTCATCTCTTCAATACTTCTGTGTCTCTGTGTAGCTCAGACTGTGGGTGTTGCTTGGATCTATGCAGTGACATTATTTTGTTTGTATTGTTTGATGTTCCTTTTCTAATATTTCATTTGGCATCTTTGAGAATTGAGCTGAGGCAAATGACTCCAAGATCTCTTTTCTGGTTGCTATCTCTTTTCTGGGCTGTTGGTGCCCAGGTTTCTATACAAATAGTTTAAAATTTATTTTTGCTTTCAGCATTTACTCATTATTTAGTGCTGAATTTCAGTTATGTCTTATTCCTATTTACTTGCTATATTAAGACCTATTAATGCTTTCTCACAATCAACTCTACTTCTGAATATACTCAGAAATGTTGTATTATCAGTGCTTGTTGCCAGTTCAGATGTCTATTGCTCTTTCAGTTAATTTTGAGTGGGCTGATTAAGATCTTTGAGGAAATCTCTATTGATAATTTTTTTCTTTTTGTAAACTTTTTCCTCTTATTCTTTACTTCTACAATTTAAGAAATTGCTTATTCAAAGAAGAGCCATCCCTTTCTTCCCACATAAGTGTGATTTCTTCAGGACCATTGGGAGGAGACGATATCAGATTTTTGTTGTGGTTTTTTTTGCTTGTCTGTTTTTTAATGAAAATACACTGGATGACTGGTTCACTTTTATTGGTGTGTGCAGTCCTGTAGATTTGTCTGCCATGGTGTGGGAAAATCCTACCAATTTTTGTCAATATTTTGTTTAAATCCTGCAGCTATAAACTAATTTTGTAGGGTCCTGTCCCCTTCTCATCACCCCCAGTTTCTGTCCATTTTCTCTGATAGTTTCCCCACATTCTTCTGGACCCTTTTAAAAGCTGATGTTATAGCTGCTAGTTTCTGGTTTCATGGTACAAGACACAGCTTGTGATTGGTTATAACACAGTGTATGACCAATCTTTTTACTCCTTTGAAGGTTACTAGAAAAAAATCTTATCTTTCATGCATTGAATCAAACATGATTAAATTTTGATTTTTTATTTTGTCTATTATTATTTATTTTGTGTAGTCTACCTCCTACTTTAATTCGTGTGTTTTTTACAAGGATATTTGACTAATATATACATTTTGAATATTGTAAATTAACTGATGTTAAAAACATTCAAATAGAAAAAAATAAAATTGCTACATTTCAGCATAAAGATTGTAATTAGATGTTGTAGAAGATATTTATTACATGTATTAATTTTAGAATGAAGTCCGTAATTCCTCTAATGGAAAAAAATAAATTGTTTTTAAAGCATAAGGTGTATAACTTACAGTTGAAAAAATCAAGCTGTGCCTTTTTAATAAAGATGGAGTTCTCTTTTTAAAATGGAATAGCCAATTACAGTGGTCTGATAGGTGTTATCAATGCTTTTCTGTTTGTCTCATTGGAAGAGTATTTTTCTAGTCAGATATTGCTGTGAGTCTCAGCATCCCATTGTTTTTCTATGGTTAAAATTCTTGGTATTTTCCTCTTTTCTGCTTTAGGAAAAAAAAATTAAACCATATGCAAGTTCTAGGAGATTCTAGCTGAGAGCTGAATTTGTTGATAAGAACATAGAATTAGTCACATATGAGTGTAGGCTTGTTTTTTTTAGGTTCATCGTATTAGTAGCTATTTTGAAAACACAGTCTGAAAGAGACTTCATAGCAAACACATTAAAGGCTGTAAGAAAAAGGCTGAGAAATTAAAAAATTACTGTCATTCCCCAAGGAAAATTTACTTTGCATGTATTTGTAATATTTGATGGATTTATTGGGCATGCTACACTGCAACTTTATTGTAAGTAATACTTGTCCCAAATGGCAAATGATATTCTCACTGCCAATGTTGTTCTCTGTAGACATTTATGTAACTTTCACTGTTGTAATGATTTTGTTGAAAATTTCTTGCAGTTTAAAAGAACATCACAATGCTTTTCTGCTTGTAAAGAAAAAAACCAACTAGCAAGTTATTCTTATTATCTTACAATCACTGGAAGACACTTGACCCATCCTAACCTCCTTCTTTTGTATTAATTTCTCCATCTGAGTCATGCTACCAAAATGAAAGAAAAAATATAAATTGCGTTAAGTCTGAATATCAGGTCAAGTCACCCACATATCTTGCAAGGTTTGAATTTTTTTTTTCCTTTTCTTTTTGGAAGGGAGATGTTTGGGTAATGACTTTACTCATCAAAATCATAAGAAAATCTGCTATAGAAACAAAAGTTTGATTTTTTTTTTTTTTTATGGAGGGTGGA
>WEIV01021468.1:244400-276388 GCA_013390005.1 Calyptomena viridis
TTGTGATATTGGTATAAAGAAGGTCTAAAAGAACTCTGCCCTACACAGCATCAACTCTGTTCTGAAAGACCCACCTGGCCCTGGAACCACTGGCTGTGTCATGATAGGAAAGAACTTTTTCTATAGAAAAGAAAAAAAACCAAACCAAAACAAAACCCTCTGAAGCCCTGCTGGTTTTCATTGAATGTCTTCTCCCATTTCTCATCTGTTTTTAGTTTACTTAGACTATAAACTTCTCAGAGAAACACTTATTCCCTTTTTCTCTGTAAAAATTAGTGTTGCTTTGTTCCTGTTGCTGTTGGAACTATAAGCTGTATTAGGGAAGGCCTCTGTTACTGTTACTTTGTGTACTTTTCTAACCTACTTCTGATGTTGCTTACAATGTGTGTTTTGCAAAAGTGCCATGCTTAAGTTTTGGTAATGGTTAGGTTGATATTCTTGAGTTCAAGTATCACATCACTTCCTCCCAAGTATATGGAAATACCGTTTTTATTGTTTGAGAAAACGTAAGCCAAGGGCAGTATCTGATGCCTACAGTGTTCATTTGTCAAACCAGCAACTTTGTGGAGAATTTGTTGAGCTTTAACAACTTTTTTAGCCTTTTAAAAAAACGTTATTTTCAGTGGTGCAAATTCCTTCCATTGGCAGTCTTGGCCTATTTTGAATGACGTGTTTCAGTTCGCCCTAAACTGGCTGATGGCGTCCAAATCAGAAAAGGTCACTTGTACTTAAAGCTGGCTTGTGTTCTTTTAACCATGCTGAAATTTATTTCAGAGGCTAAAGAGATTCAATTATTGTAGTTGACCAAGGCATAGTGTTATGTATGGTTGTTTGGTTTGGTTTGGTTTCTTTATTAGCTGTCCTTCAAAATCCTCATCAGCTTTACAGGCAAGCATTTACAACTGGGAAAGTGTGTTCATTGCTCTTGGATGAAACAGGAAGACTCTTGGTCTATGAGAACTCCTTCAGGCTGACTGGTATTTTGGTATAGATGGTTCTGTGGGGGAGGGCTATAGATTTCTCACCTTTCAGTTCATTTGCAGTGTCAGAGCTCAGAGCAGTTTCATTTTCAGAGGAGCTCCCCAATGTTCAGCTGCTGTGTTATGATGTGATGTGATCCACTGACAATGGATGCTCAAAGCTTAAGTGTGTGAGTTACTAAGCAGGGGTATAAGTTGCAGCTTGGAGTTTTTATGACTCAAGTCTCTCCAAGATAAGGTGTTTCTTGATGAAGGAGGTGAGGAAGAACGTTATGTGCAATAGATTACAAAATCTTAGTATTACAGAGTACAGATCTTTCTTCAACGGTTGCAAAATCAAAAATTGCTGAGTCTGTGCCTAAGACCTAATTTAAGGTCTCCTGGTCTATTCACATTTAGTCAAAATAAACAGTATCCTTTTTACGCTTGAGGTAAGATTAATGCAACTCGGAATTCTTAGTAACTCTTGTTGATGATCAACAGTAATTAAACAGAACTTTGACTGTCAAACTCTTAACAAAAGTAATGTCAGAAATGCTGCTTGTTTAGTATTCCAGATTTAACTTGCAAGGCATAGAATTAGGCTAATTAAACTAAGTCTGGTAGGTAGTGAGAGACAAAGTACAATTTCCTTAGTGGTAAGGAGTAAATTCTTCCTTAAAAAGAGATTTTTTTTTTTTTTTGGTCTGGAAGTAGAGTTTATCAGCTGTTAACTCTTACAAATATCACCTTCCATGTCCTTCAAACCACGCCAATTCTGCAGAAGGTTTGTTAAGGAATATGCTGCTGATTCCTGTTCCTTTCTCCCCAAATTGTTTTTTGTGGGGTAGGCTTTCTGGATTTGAGTGCCATCTTGTGGTGCATTGTGAGCACCTAAGGAAGGTAACCACCTTACCTTTCACTAGTAACCTGTAAGTTACTTTGTGTGGAGATGTACCAGGTTGTATTTACCTTGGAAGATTATTCATTGTTTAAAGACCTGCATTTCTTTCCCGTTGTGCTTGGCAGAAGAGATTGCTACTTTGTGCTTCAAATTTTCATCAGCTTATTTTGATTAGTTTGATGTGTGGCACATGGAATGAGCCCTGGAAATTTGACAGACTGTGATAACCTGATAGCTGTATTATTATACTACACCTGTCTTCTCTCAGAAGATATGCCTTCTAATTAATGGTGGTGTATAGTGAATTAAAAAAAAAATCAGGGAAAGTTAAGTTCTGTTTATATCAAAAGTGTTTCAGTTTCTTTGCTGTAAACTTGGTATCAATGCAAAAGCTTAAATCTTGTGGTTTAAAGGACAAGAACAAAATTTTCAGTGATGAATCCAAGCTGTGAAATGTTTCATTTAAACGCCATCTAAAATATCAAAGCATTATTTACATTGGAAATAGATTGGAAGATTATTCTGCCTTGTGTATACTGGGTAAGCATGGGACATAAGATAGAACAGTAATGCTTTCCGAGTTCTGCCTCTGCAACTTTGAGTCCTTTTCTTTACTGTAGCAGGACTAAAGCCAAAAGGAAAGTTGTAAACCATTTAGTCAAGAAGATTGACCCCCTAAACTGTAGCTTATGTGAGCGTGCATGTGTGTACACATCCATGTACACAAAGCTCTCAATGGCTTTAAGGGTGAGTAAAGGAGTATAAGTAGTTGCAGTTAAAGTTTTGGTACAGAAATATTCTGCAGTTAGCAAGAGATTTGGGGGTGTTTCCTTTTGTTTGTTTGTTTAAATTAAGAGCCCATTTACAACAAATGAATAACATTAGCTAACATACCACCTATTTAAAAGAAAAGTAAAATATTAGAAGAGGGAAACCTCTTTCTGTCCCCTAATAGAGGTTGCAAGATTGCAACAAGCTGACGCAACTTGTGGACCATTAGTATCAAAGGTCACTAATACAACTAACAAAACTCATGTGGACAGCTGATCTTTGTTGCTGATTGAGTCAAAAGTTAATGAAGCAGACTAATGCAGTCTCTGTGTGAAAGCCTAGGAGGACAGAAAGAAACCAAAAGATTTACTGATGTTCAATTAAAAAAAAGAAAAAGACATGGTAGCTAGATTAATCACTTAGAAAGCCTCAAATACTTAAATTCTTAATTCTTGGTTTTGATCTGCTAGCTTTACCCAGTGTTACCCAGTACAACTTTCTAATAGAGCATAACTTGCTCCCAGTTCAAGCACACGTGCTTAATGGTAGAGCTCTTCTGTTTTCAAAGCAAGTGAATGTCACGACTATTAATTTTACATTTTAATGATGTCTCAATGAAGATAACTGGAGAGAAGAAGGGCCTTTAAGTGCCGCCCTTGCCTGGGCACTGCTGACATGTCCACCTGTGTTTCTTTATTGACACTTTCTGCACCTTCTACTGAACAAGTGCCAGACTGGAACATTGTGTTTTCTGCATGAAAGAGATGTTAGTCTCAGCAGAATGAAAACATACGTAGTTCTCACCCATAAAAATTAGCAGAAAAGCTTTCAGGACTGCAGAATACGAACTACCAAGTGGGGTATTGGCGCTTTACTTGTGCTCTGTAGCTATGAAAAGAGGACAAAAAGGGTTCTCTTTATATTTGTTTAATTTGTGAACGCGTGTTGTGCAAACAGACTTAATTTATCAGAGAATAATTAGAGCCTGTCAAGAAGGCCAAAACCTTTTGAAACAAAACAGACATCTGACTTTCATTTCTTGTATGTTGTTTTCATTTTTTGTCAGTATGGAAGACAAATTAAGTGAGTGCTGTTGACGTACTTGAAGCTGATAGTATCTTCAGATTGTGTTGCTGACGTTCTTTGCGGGTTTGGTGGGTTTTGTGAGGTTATTCAGAACCTGGAGCTTTGTAACTGTGTTCAGGCAAAACCTAACAAAATGTCCTGCAAGAAAATGCTTTTGAAATAATCAATTTTTAACCTGAGGTATTGGGGAGGTTTTTTTAAAAGAAAGTTATTTAATGTAATGGTTTCTGCACTGTATTTTCAAAAATTGCTACTGTTTGAATGGTTCTGGAAAGAAAACAAATATATTGGAGGTTTTAGGCTACATTTGTTTTTTGTAGGTTGAAGTGAATAGGTGTAGGAAAGCACAGTCACCACCTAATTTATTGTACATGTTAAATGATTTATAAACAATCCTTTGATATTGAAGTAAGTCCTTTAAACTATTCTGTCATTAATATATCTCTTTTGCATGCAATTTCTTCAAATTCTTCTTTAGGGCTTTTGCTGGGTAGCATTAACTGAGAAAATATCCCAAGTTGCATATAAAAACATGAAGGGAGAAACACTTTTCATTGCATCACATAATCAAGAGTTATGCCATTGCTGTTTTTCAATATTACCATATCATTTATTAATCTTTTTTCTTTCTTTTATTTTATCTTTACAGATGATACGATGGGATTGGGATTTGAAGCAATGGTATAAGCCCTACTACCAGGTCAGTATATTCTGAATTAAATTCTTAATGCTGCATGGATTTTTTTAAAAAATTATTTTTTAGATTTGCAATGAATAAGATGCTTATTTAAAACAAATACCACAAAATGTCTCGGCACATTAATAGTTTACAACATTTCCATCTATTCCAGAATGCTGGCAGTGGAAATGGAGTTGATCTCTCAGTACTAAATGAGGCTCGGAACATGCTGACAGACCTCCTGACTGACCCATCTCTTCCATCACACGTGATTTCTTCCCTTCGAAGCATTAACAGTCTGATCGGTGCTTTCTCAGGCACATGCAGGCCAAAGGCCAGTCCATTCACCCCATTTCCTGGTTTCTTCCCCTGTCCTGAAATAGAGGATCCTGCTGAAAAAGATCGAAAGCTGCTCAAGGTAAAATGACTTTAATTTTCATTCGTGTGTGTGTGTTGCAATTGAAAAAAAGAAAAAAAAAGTAAAATTCATTTGGAAAGAATGTTTCTGTATGCGTAGTAGCTTCTTCACTGAGTACCTGTGTTCAAGGTCAAAAGAGAGCAGCTGTGAAAACTCATTGAATGAATTCTAGATAAGTACCAAAATGCAAATTCAAGGGGTTGATTGATAAAAATCAGGAGTTTTAAAAGGGATTGATTGGTAAAAGCACCAGTCTGCAGTCTGAACACGATTCCTCAAAATAACAGCAAATATAAACTGAAGATGTTATATTCCCATGATAGAGAACAAACAGGGCTGTTCTTGATTCTCCCACATTCTTTATCTAACAATTACTGTCAGTGTGGCTTTTTCATTGACCTTTTTTCCCCAAGAAATTTATTCTTATGGACAGCAAACTAGCCATCAGACAGCAGCAAATCAGCTATGTAAAAGAAAAAATGTCTCCTCTTTCTATGCAGCAAATCACATTATGAGACCAGTGTGTAAATCTACTGTCACTTCTCCATGATTTAGGGCAAATAAGTGAGAACAAGAACGCAGTTACCATATGACATGTTAAGGAATGTGGTGGAAAAATATTAAATATTGAAACTCAGCTGCAGGGCACCAGAACTAATAATTCTAGGGTAGCCCAGTATTGACAGCTTGAGGCTGTTTATTGTGGAGGCTGGTCTGGGACCCCTCTGCCCCTGTAGTTGTTTATATTTCCAGGAAGTGGGCAACTTGTATTAGTTATTTTGGAGCCAAATAAATTGCCTTGAGCCACACTCGGCCTTCTATTGGAAACCATATTTTTGGGGGGGAAAACTCACTGTCTACAGGTTACGTTGTAGAAGATCCTGCAGAATCATTGCAGTATGAGATTCCTTGGAATGTTGCATGGTTATCTAGAGAAATCATTTGAGTAGGGATCATAGTCATTCAACATGGCTTTTCTTTGTGGCTTTCTTTAAAAACTGCTAAGGATTGGTATGCCTTGGATATTTATAATTTCTATACAGTTACTCAGAATTGTTTGAAATCAAAAATATTCATTGCTGAAGACAGGTTATAAAGATAGGTGAGATTGAAAGGTTATGTTTTTTCAAAGCTATTCTCTTTTTCTTCTTCCTGAAAATAACTTTTTCTGTAAGGTTTTAGGGCTTTCTGTATAGAAATTTAGCTGGTGGATAAAACAGTGTTTGCCATTATCATTCAATGATTTTTTGACCTTGGTATATGTTTAAGGGTAGACCAAAAGATCTCCCCCTATGTATGTTACTGTAAGAAAAAGATTTATCTTTCCTTCAAAAACCAGGTGAGTGAGCACAAATTCCAGATTACGACACACCAAAGAAAATAATTCTTCTTATTCTAGATTATATATATATTTTTATATAAAATAGATTATTATTAATAAAATTATTATTTCTTCATTACTATTAGTAGTAGTAGTAGTATATACTTAAGTATATCTTCGAAATGGGACCTTTTAGACTATGTTGAAAGGTTTCTATTCTCTCTTTCCCTGACCTAGAATATCTGTATTTCAAACAAGTTATTTTTTTGCTGAGGATTATGTACATCTTTATTTCTCTTCCCTGACTGGCTTCCAGAGTGCATTCAGTTATAGTTTTCAAGTTGATTAGAGAGATGGAGCACCTCTCCTGTGAAGAAAGGCTGAGAGAACTGGGATTGTTCAGCCTGGAGAAGAGAAAGCTTCTGGGTCTTCTAACTGTGGCCTTCTGGTACCTGAAGGGACCCTGCAAGAAAGCTGGAGAGGGACATTTTGCAAGAGCATTTAGCGACAGGACAAGGGGGGATGGATTCTAAGTGAAAGAGAGCAGGGTTAGATTAGATATTAGGCCAGGTTGGATGGAGCTCTGAGCAACCTGATCT
This sequence comes from Calyptomena viridis, assembly GCA_013390005.1. Lineage (NCBI taxonomy): Eukaryota > Metazoa > Chordata > Aves > Passeriformes > Eurylaimidae > Calyptomena > Calyptomena viridis. The sequence goes on from WEIV01021468.1 coordinate 251,138, forward strand.
AGAGAAAGGTGTCCCTTGTCCATGGCAGAGGGGTTGGAACTAGATGATTTTTAAGGTTCCTTCCAACCCAGGCCATTTTATGATTTTGTGATGAACTGCCTGTTCTCCTNAGATTGAAAGGTTATGTTTTTTCAAAGCTATTCTCTTTTTCTTCTTCCTGAAAATAACTTTTTCTGTAAGGTTTGAGGGCTTTCTGTATAGAAATTTAGCTGGTGGATAAAACAGTGCTTGCCATTATCATTCAATGATTTTTTGACCTTGGTATATGTTTAAGGGTAGGCCAAAAGATCTCCCCCTATGTATGTTGCTGTAAGAAAAAGATTTATCTTTCCTTCAAAAACCAGGTGAGTGAGCACAAATTCCAGATTACGACACACCAAAGAAAATAATTCTTCTTATTCTAGATTATATATATATTTTTATATAAAATAGATTATTATTAATAAAATTATTATTTCTTCATTACTATTAGTAGTAGTAGTAGTATATACTTAAGTATATCTTCGAAATGGGACCTTTTAGACTATGTTGAAAGGTTTCTATTCTCTCTTTCCCTGACCTAGAATATCTGTATTTCAAACAAGTTATTTTTTTGCTGAGGATTATGTACATCTTTATTTCTCTTCCCTGACTGGCTTCCAGAGTGCATTCAGTTATAGTTTTCAAGTTGATTACTGGGATGGAGCACCTCTCCTGTGAAGAAAGGCTGAGAGAACTGGGATTGTTCAGCCTGGAGAAGAGAAAGCTTCTGGGTCTTCTAACTGTGGCCTTCTGGTACCTGAAGGGACCCTGCAAGAAAGCTGGAGAGGGACATTTTGCAAGAGCATTTAGCGACAGGACAAGGGGGGATGGATTCTAAGTGAAAGAGAGCAGGGTTAGATTAGATATTAGGCCAGGTTGGATGGAGCTCTGAGCAACCTGATCTAGAGAAAGGTGTCCCTTGTCCATGGCAGAGGGGTTGGAACTAGATGATTTTTAAGGTTCCTTCCAACCCAGGCCATTTTATGATTTTGTGATGAACTGCCTGTTCTCCTTGGTAGAAAAGCAAGACAAAACAAGGAAAAGAATGCAACTGAAACTGGACTTCAGACCTTGGGTCAGCTGTAACTGGTTATCTAACACTATCCCTTCCTTTAGAGTTTCTTGGAAGCATAAACTACTGAGTTCTGAGTTCATACTAATCACTGATCTGTCTCTTGAAACTAAAAAAAAATTTAAAAAATCTTAGACAAAAATCATTGCAGGACTGCTCTGCAACAGAAAAACTTTCCACTACATTGGGAATGTCTCCAGATTTCCTAGTGTAGTACAGTAGAATACTTGCTGGTAGGATTTCTGCTGGTATCAACAGTCATGAATTTAACAGTTTTCACATTTTAGGCCAGGAAAGGTTGTCTAGGTGAGCCCTAGAGTATCCACATCTCCTGGCCTTGTTGCCCTTATGAAAACCCACCTGGAGTACTGAGTCGAGATTTGAGGTCCTCATCACAAGAAAGATGGGGAGGGCTGAAGTACCTCTCCTAGGAGGACAGGCTGAGAGAGTTGGGGCTGTTCATCCTGCAGAACAGAAGACTTGGGTGAGATCTCGTTGTGGCCTTCCAGTATTTAAAGGGGGCTTCCAAAAAAGAGGGAGAGTGACTTTTTACATGGGCAGACAGCAATAGGACAAAGGGGAATTAGTTTTAAACTTAAAGAACAGAGATTTGGATTAGACATTAGGAAGAAATTCTTTACTGTGAGCGTGGTGAGGCACTGGAACAGGCTGCCTGGCGAAATTGTGGATGCCTCATCCCTAAAAGTGTTCAAGGCCAGGCTGGGTGCAGCTCTGAGGAGCCTGGTCTAGTGAAAGGTGTCCCTGGCTATGGCAGGGGGATTGGAATTAGATGGTCATTAAGGTCCTTTCCTTGTTGCTGGTAACCAAAAGTCCTTTCATAATAACTTTGATTTCTGTCACGGTGTAAGTTTTGTTTCCAGAGCAACTTTTCCCCTTTGTATAATGATTACCAGTGACTTTTCTAGCATAGAGGGTTCTGGAGTTCCTTAGTCCTTTGCCATGTGCTGTTTATTCTTTGTTTCTATATGTAGTAGGGGAAGTTCTGGAGATGTGTCATCTCCCCAGTGCTTCCTCTTTCTGAGAGTAGCCAGGAAGAGGAAAAGGTAAGTGCAGGTGCTCCAGCCTTCTTTCCATGTTGTACTAACATGCATTTGGGATTGGATCCTTCTCCAGCATTGGGGATTTTCAGCTGTGCTCTCCATATGGCATAGAGCACTCAGGTTGGATTGCTGTGATTCACTGACAGGGAGATCCATTCCAGCCTGGGAGCTGTGATAGCACACAAAATGCGCTGCTTTGGTTCCCTTGCTGGTGGGGCTGGTTAAGCTGTGCTGCAGGTTTCTGTGGGTGATGTGGTGGCCCTATTCTGCCTGGGCAGTTCCACCTTTCTGGCCGTGACTGCACCTTTATAGCAAAGAAACAGAATCAAGGTACATCCTGTATCAAGGACTTGGAGCAGTCTGATTTTTCAGGGTAAGAAACCATACTGGTTTTTTTCAACATTTTTTTTTTTTTAATATGTGATAACTTTGAGTTACATATGATCTTTGACAACCTGATGAAGCTTAAAATGACAATTTTAATTTCATCATTATTTCTGCCAGACTTTGATGTGCTAGTATGCAAGGCTCACCTTTCCTCACACATTGCAGACCCAACTCAACACTACAAATATTGGTTTGAATTTTTGTTTTAAGTAATTTTTTCCTGACATCCTTTTTACTATGTCGGATCTGATTACACACAGAGAAGAATCTCCCTTCTTCTTGCAGAGAAGAATCTCCCTTCTGCCCATCCTTTTCTCCCTAGAATGATCAAACCCAGGGATAAGTTAACAAATGGATTATCGACTGAATGCAGCCAGATTTTTTTAAAAATTTATTTATTTGGTGAAAATGCAATGTGCATCTTCTCTGTGCAGTGGATGAAGATATGTTAGAGCTGGCTTTGCAGTTCCAGTTCGGTGATCCTATCCTTTCCATTAGTTATGTTCTACTAGTTGCTATTTAAACATGGATATACTTTTGGGGGGTATTTCAGTAGGGTGAAGATACTAAGTCCTGAGTTATTTCCACACTGGACTGTTTGAGTACCAGTGCCCTGCTTTGCAGAGTGCTTTGTGTTCAAGTACAAGGGTGATTCCCACTGTTTGGGCTGCAGTGTGCCTAAACTAACACAGCTTCCAGGCTAGGAATGGTGAGGTGCCTGAGAAGCTTCCTGGGTGCTAAGGGGCTGATATGGAAGCAGAGAGGGAGCCTTGAATGACCAGGACTGACCCTGTGCATTGTGCATCACCCTTTCCACAAGTTCCATGGTACTTGCACTGTCCAATATTCAGCATCTGAGTTACCAAAATCTCAGACTACCCTGAGAGCTGGAGAGCTGACTTTCTAGTTGTAGAAAAAGAATCCACAGTCCTACAGAAAATTCCTATCACTAGAAGATCTCAATTTTTAAAAGCTCTGAAGAGTAATTTTTTGATCATGTGGATTTTTGAGTACAAATACCTTTACATAGATTAATTTGGGGAAAGAAAGGAGATATGAAAAATAATTATTCTTAATAAGCAAAATAATTTGTTGGCATCTTGTTTATATTTCTTGAGCAATAAGAGTGAATGTAAGATACCATACTTACTGTTTTGTTATAAAAAGTAACAATAAATAGCTCTTACAAACAGTAAGTAAAATTTTAACATCTGCTTTTAATTACGTAGATTTTAACCATGGTTAAATTACTCAACAGGGATTAAATAGCAGGAATAGCCTGCCAACACCACAGCTGAGACGGACTTCAGGAGTTTCTGGAATATCACCTATAGAATCAACATCTTCTAGATGGGACCGGAGTAACAGCAAGAGATCTCATCAGGAATATAACACATCAAGGTAGGCATTGAACAACATTTTAAGGGCAATGATAATGTTGGAACTTGGCAGCAGAGGTATTTAATGTAAAATCTTGTGAATTAAGTCTCCAAATTCTGCCAGCATAAACTGGAAAAGTTAATTATATACTATGCTTTTTAACTTTGTTTGATCTTGAGTAAAAGTCAGGTCACCCTGAGGTTAAATGACGTGCTCTGTCACAATAAGTAGGCCTGCATATCACTTAGAGTTGGAAACAAAAAAAGTCCATCAAAAACGATTGCAAAACAAACTAGTTTAGTCTCTAAACTTGTACTGACTTCCTCTTTCTTTTTATTTAAAACACGTATCACTTGCCAAATTCCATATACCCATATATAATAAAAAAGGCAATAACCATACTATGTTTGGTAGCCACTGTTGTTTGTATTACAATGTTTGTTATTACAATAATGAAGCAAGTGGTAAAACAGATTAAGGCAGTCATCTCTTCTCTATTTCTTAGTTAATATGGTGCAAATAGAGCTTTTATTTCCAGAATTAAGACAGCATTTTGAATTAGGATTTAAATTTTTTTTTCTTTTTGTTTAATGTTGTGTATGACTGAAAATTGACATTTTTAGTTTTATTTTAATATGTGAATATTTATGGCTTTGTTCCTGAAATCTGTAAAAACTGTGTGTGGTTTTGCTTTTTTTGTTTGGTTGGTTTTTCTGTTTGTTGCAGTTTTTTGTGTTTGTTTTTTTTTTTAAGTGGTTCTACTTAGGTCATAAGAAAAATATAATTGGTGCATTTTTAAAAAAAGATGAGTTATGCTGATAAGTGGTAATTACCACTACTGAATAAAAGTTTATACACACACATACAAGAATTTATTTCTCTGAATTATATTTAATTTTAAAGTGAACCATTTAAATAATTTGGCCCTTGAAGTGGCTTTTCCCCCTTGAATAAATATGCCTGAACTCATCCAGTTAGAAGTAACAATATGGAAAACATGTTAACTAGAATACGTGTTCGCATTTTTTTTTTGGTTGATGTCTTGCCCTGCAGAGTTCTTGCCAATGCTGGCACTGTCCCTGTCTCCTTGCACCTTCCAGCAATTGTTCTTATCAGGTTCTCTTTAACTTCTAACACATAATCATCTCCAAAACCCTCATGAGTGCTTACCTTACAGATAACGTTAAATGAAATAACTGTATTGGCACAGCTGTTTCTGCTGCCAGAAGAAGCAGTCCTGCATTCCTAGAGCTTTGGCTCTTGCATCAGACCCTTAATTTGTTAGAAAAATAATAGCTGACTGCATTCAACTAAATTCTTGATGTATTGAAAGAGATGAAGTATTACATAGAGGTACAATAAATAGATATTGCTACAAAATTTGATTTAATTTTTCAGAATTTTTCTTCTACCCATCCAGACAATGTTCAAAAGCAACTCTTGAGAGCTGCTGTTTTATGTGTATGTAAATTCTTGATTTGGCTTCTCATTCAAACAGTAGCTCAAGATGAACTCACCTTGCCCAATATACAGTCTTGCTGCACTAAATACTGTTGCAGGATTTTTATGTGCTTTACAGTAATACATGTGAGCTGTGATAGGTAAACAATATACAAACAGTGAAAAGATCAATCTGTCCCAGTTGTCAACCCAAACATTTCTGAAATCCGAGTAACATGTCAGTATCTGACTTTGAAAGCATCACAGAATTGTTAGGGTTGGAAGGGACCTCTGGAGATCATCCAGTCCAACCCTCCTGCCAAGGCAGGGTCACCTGGAGCAGGTGACAAGGGAACCTGTCCAGGTGGGTTTGGAATGTCTCCAGGGAGGGACACTACACAAGCTCCCTGGGCAGCCTGTTCCAGTGCTCTGCCCCCGCAATGTAAAGAAGTTCTTCCTCATGTTGTGGTGGAACTTCTTGTGTGTTAGTTAATGGCCATTGCTCCTTGTCCTGTCACAGGGCACCACTGAAAAGAGTTTGGCACCATCCTCTTGGGACCTGCCTTTGAGATACTTATATCCATTGATGAGATCCCCTCTTGGTCTTCTCCAGACTGAACAGGCCCAGCTCTCACAGTCTCTCCTTATAAGATGTTCCAGACCCCTAATCATCTTTGTGGCCTCCACTGGGCCATCTCCAGTAGTTGGATGTACACAGAAATAAATGTGTGTTTATTCTTTAAGTCATTTTTTGTATTCATATATTTAAACAAATGATGGGAGATCAAGTATTATTTCTGTATTTGGCTTTTGTTTGCAAGCTGATTAAGCAAGATTAAATCTGTTTTGGTAAATATTGTTTTCCCTCACTGAAGTGAAATAGTTTTATATTAACTGTTTTCCATTTGAAATAGATATACACAGTTATTTTTAATTGCATATTACATTTTTTTTTATTAAAGGAAATATAATTCGAATTTTGGAGTGAAATTTCATGCCTAGAACAGCAGATGGCAGAATTCAACAATTGAGCTGAATGATGTGGCTACTGAAGCACAATCTGACTTGATGTCAAAAGCAGCTTTACTTTTAAGTTTGTAATAAATAAAATAATTAAATATGTGAAATTTATTTGAAAATCACTGTGGCTGTACAGGGTTTTCATGGTATTTCCAAAGTAATCAATCCTCTATAGGTTCTCAGATCTGTTAGAAAAGAGCCTGCTTTGTTAAAATGTTAAAGAAAAGTAATAGCATGTTGGAAAGTAAAACCCATGACACTTGGTCTGAGTATATTTTTTGTGTCATTTTAGGACTGTATAAAATCTTCTGTTGCTTTTACCCAGTACCCAGCAGCTTTTATTCCATATAATTGGCATACGTGTCTAGCTGACCTTGAATTCCACTTCTAGTTTTCTCTCTCGAATGGTAGTGAACCTGTTACAGGGCAGTATAGCTATTTTATAAGCATTTTATTTAATAAAAACGGAAGACAAACTAGAAAAAAAAAATTCTCACTCTTTTCTTTTCAGTCAAGTATCTCATTCAAATGGGTCTTTTGGTGCAAACCTGCTGACAATACCAAAGCAAAGATCATCCTCTGTGACTTTGAGTCATCACATAGGTCCCAGAAGAGCAGGTAAGGTCATGCAGTTTATGCAGCAAGATAGTAGTTAGTACCTCATGTGTTACAATTGGGATTTTTTTTCGTGTAAACATAGTACTAAAATAACATCAGCATGTTCTTGTTGCTTAAATCCAGTCTTTGTAAACAACAATGTTTTTATTGTGATCTGAGCCCCATGAAATGTTTGTTTTGGAAGGTGCTTCTCCCGGCCTGAGTCCTGTGGGTTCACCTAGTCACGGATCTGTCTCCAGTGGAGCTTTCAGCAACTGGTCACCTGTAGAATTTCCTGATACTGCTGATTTCCTTACAAAACCAAGCATTAATATACATAAGCCTCTGGGACACACACCTAGCTCTCCAGATTTTCAGCAGCAAATTAAAACACCTGTAGGTTATACGTGTAGCAGGTACTGTAAACTCTGTTACATATTTAGTATCTTCGTATGTTTTTCAAAGAACGCAATTAAAATTAAAAACTATAGCAAGACCTCTGTATCTACAAGATTGAAAAAAGGGCACATGATCTCATAATAATTTGTAACTATATTATTCAGGGGAGACCAAAGAATGCTGTATGTATGTCACTGATTTGAAATGGCCCATCCTTCACAGCAGCTGTTACTGTAGAGTAACAATATTCTATGGATTTTTTTAGAAAAGGAGGACTTCTTACTTGGGAATTGAATTTTATATTTCTGACTATTTTCTAAGTAATGAGCTCTACTTTATTAATGCATGGAGATGAGTCTGGGGGAGGTGATGGTTGATTATTTTCTAAGTACAGACAAAATCTTTGTGTGCCAAATTTAGGAGAAAATGCTAAGGTCTCTTGTTGGAGAAACCTTCAAAAGCCTTTTAAAGAAAAATAGTCTGCAGATATTTTTCAGTAGAAGACAGCAGTAGCAAAGGAAGAAAATTACTGAATGTTGCAAATATTTTTCATGTATTCTGTAAGCTGTGGACGTCAGATACTCAAGCCTGTTCCAACACCAGAACCAGAATTTGCAGAATACAGAGACAGAAAATCAGGTGGGATTTCAAAATATATAAATATTTGATATCAACTTGTTAAATTACAATTTTTATATTTCTACATTAAAGTTTTCTTATATTTTAACTCATATACATATATTTTACTTTATTTTGTGATTTAGAATAATCAAGATAATATCAAATATTGCCTGCTTCATAGCAGTAAACATTTTGAAACAGGCTTCCACTCATACCTTTATAGTCCTGTACTCCATATATCAAGCAATTCTCTACTAACTCAGCTAAACTAATGCCAGAACCATTTTTGCAAATAAAAAGTTATGCTTTTAGCTTTTCTCAATCTTCAGATAGGTTTTGTCTAAGAAATTTTGTCCTTTACAAGTTTTTTTGTTGTATAATTCTTAAATAAAATGATTTTAAAAAAAGCTTATATTTCTGTGAAGAATTTGTATGATCAATAAAAATTAATTTATTGTTTATTATTTATTTGTTAATTTGTTATTACAGTAGTAATTTACAAATAAATTATTGATATATTATTTACGTGTGTTTTCTTTAAGGTGAAATTGGAAGTGCTAATGTTTCAAAAGAATCTTTCCACCATATAGAGAAGAGAAAAGACGAAAGGAAGGAAATGAAGGATCAAACACAAAATAATCTGCTTGTAAGCATGTAATTGCAAAAAAAGCCTGCAATAACTTTTATCAGTACAGTATTTCTTTATAGTTTCTAACTTGCTGTGAAGAGGTCTTTGCTTTGCTAAAATTGCTACTTCTAAAGGGAAATTACACATGGTTGGAATTCAAATTTTTATTTAACAGCTATTCATTTCTAGGTTGGGTAAATTTTACTAGCAAATGACAAGAAAGATGGTGATTGTTTTAAGTTTTTATTGGTCAAAATTGATTTGTGTGGATTCAATGTTGAGAGTATGCTCAAATACAGACTAACTAGTATTTTCTCTTGGAAGTTTATGAAAGATGCAGCAGTTCCAGTGAGCCTTACAAATGAATGTTCATACTGTTCAGTCAGTTGGAAGTGCAGGGAGACAAATGGTCTAATCTTTAGTAACATTTTGGGTTTATAAATCAGGTTTTTTAAACCTTGCTCAATTAATGAACTGATAAAGCTCGATAAATATCTGGTTAGCTGTGTGTATTTTTGTTCTGTTTTATTAATTCAGCTTATTTGAAAAGAAATAAGAAGGAAAATTTAGCACCATCTCAGAAAGCCCCAGAGTCTGCTGCCCCAAAACAGGAAAAGTCAAGCCCTTAAGTATGCTCTTTGTACTGTTGATTTATGATTTTATCATGCTGTAGTTATAGCACCATTCAATAAGTTCACTAATGATTTATCATTTTCATGGCTTTTTTTGCCAACTCAGCTGATAAATTATTTTTAATTGTTATTTTAGAGATTATAAAGTATCTTAATCTCATACAGGCGGAGCAGAGTTCTACATTAGAAACAATATTATTAGACCATGATTCACTAATGGAGAAGATGAACAATTGGAATTTCCAAATTTTTGACCTTGTAAAAGAAATGGGAGATCAGTCTGGAAGGATCCTTAGCCAGGTTTGTTGTCTTTTATTATATACGGGAGGGTATGCAAAGCTGTTGTGCTCATATATTTTATTTAAACCATAATGAAGTTTTGCACTCAACATTCATATATATGTTATCTTGAAAAGTAGAAATATTTCCCATGTACTCCATCTCATTGTAAAACGTAAAAAGCGGTAAATATGTAGACAGGTTGTTCCAAATTTTCTGAATTTTATTCTCAGTGCAAAAATAGGTCAGATGTCACTGACTAGGTTTTGTCATAATATGCCATTTCCTGTGAAAAATTGTCTCCTGCTTTTAGAATTCCTACCTTGTTTGTCAACCATTTCTTTTTATTTTATTTCAGTAAAATATTTCTGCCAGTGTTACAGCTCTGGGGGAAGAGAAGTGATCTTTTAGGCAGTCTTTTGCCACTCGATCCTACAAACAGATTTTTTTTTCCATATTGCTTTCTGCATGTAGTATCCCTTTTACCTCTTTCTGACTTAGTAATAAGCTCTTTCATGCAATCTCATGTTGTGCTGAAGCCAATTTACTGGCAGGTGCAAAAGTATGATCCTGTTTGCTCTTCCTCAGCTTCTCCTACTCATCAATGTCACCTGGAAGTTTCTGTTCCTTTCTTTACAGTGGATTTAGCAATCATGGATCCATAGTAGATTTGCTTCTGATCTGACCACAAAATATTTCTATTGCCAGTATCTTAGTTTTCCACCCTGAAGTAGAATGCGTGTTACTTTTGTTCAAGATCAGTGTTAGGAACAATCAGGTGGAGGGAAGGAAACAAGTTAGAAGCACTTTGGAAGTCAGGAAAAAACAGTAGGGATAATTTCATTTTTGTCATTAGACACCGTCATTTCTTTTATAATGCACAATATTCTGGGTATTGTTTTAAATCTTCAGTTAGTCTTGATGATCAAATGTTTTCAGATCTTTTGCCATCTGAGTTAGTGGCAAGTGTTAAGGTAAATTCTAGAATATCACAATCCACTTTTGAGTGGTGTTTTTATTGCAGGATACTAGTACTCTATGACCCACATTGGCTTGCATTTTGTTTGTGTGCAGTCTAGGGGATAATTCCAACCTGTAAGTACTTTAGTGTACAGGTTTTAACTCTACCAGAATTTCTGTATCAGTTCTTCCTGATATTGTGTGTGTGTGTGTAAGCTTTGTCCTCCTCCTGCCCCAGTCCTTTTGCCTGTTGTGCTGCAAGCACCTGAGGCAAATCTTATTTAACAGCCACTTAAAAACTGTATGTTGTCATCATCATTGGTAAGGTTCTCAGATTGGGTATGTGAAAAGGGAATGGATGAAACCAGAGGAGTGATGTTCCCTCATTTTGCTCTCCTGTTCCTTTGAGCACCTTTCACGCTTCAGAACTCCTTGTTTCTCTGATGTGTCTAGGAAAAAAGTTATAAAAATACCAGTGACTTGTTTTAAAGAAATTTCTTAGTATTTGCAGTCTTGGAGGGAGATTAGGTTTTTAAGTTCACTGAGTGAACTGTAATATATGGTTTATATACATATATGAGTGTTCTGAGTACGGTTTTGAAATATTTTTTCCTTTACAAGCTAGCTTTGTTAAAAACACCCAAAAGCCTCAAAAACAAACACAATGTTGGAGAATGTGTGTTGTTTGTTTGTTTTTAAAATAATAATGATTCTGCTGCTACAGTTCAGTAATTTGAATTTTTTAATAATAAGTCAGAATATAGATTTCTTCTTTGTAGGTCAGTAATGAAATAAAGAGAGCGACTTATTTAGCCTTATGAAAAATTTTGGGAAACAGTATTAAAAATAATCAGTTATGCATAGAATTTTTCAGTAAGGAAATAAATGCCTTTATTATTCTCTATTTAGAAGATTGTAAAACTCCACATTTTTGTGCTAAAATATTGTTAAATATATCTCTGTGACAATAGCATTCTGACAATTTTTAGTGGAACTTCAGTAATTTCTATCTCTGTCTGCAAGTAAAATTTTAAAAACAGGAATATTTTTAGAGTTGAAAAAGCACAATATGCTTAGGTATATGTTTTAGACTAAAATTAATTTTAATATGTATTTAGGTAACCTATACCTTGTTTCAAGACACTGGTTTGTTTAAAATTTTCAAAATCCCGACTCAAGAATTCATGAATTACTTCTGTGCACTAGAAAATGGCTACAGAGATATTCCCTGTAAGTACTCTCTGGCAACACAGGGGGTTTTTATATTAGTGTGTCTCCTTTGTTTGTTGTTTAATACAGAAGTAGACAATGTCTGAACTTAGTATGTTTTAATGAATACACTTGACAGAATTTAGAACTGATTTAATGAATTGCAGGAGAAATTGGGTGGACTCTTAATTTGTTAATATGTAATTTGAAGATAATCTTAATTAATTTGACTGGGTAGTCAAATTAAACATACTTAAGTCAATGGGAGAATATTTGTTCATTTAACAGAAATTTGGGCGAGCTCCTTAATAAAACAATAAGAAAATAGAGAATTTTGATGGTAGTTATTAATCTTGCTGTGTAGAGCAGCCAAATTTACTGGAAGACAAAGCACAAAACACATCTTCCCACTCCCCCAGGCAACAGGTGCTTGTAGGTATCAGATTCCAAGCCATTCTAGTGTCATACCATCATTGATTTAAAAGGCTACTTAATCCCTTCCTGACTCCCAGGTAGGATGAAGTGTGCATAGACAGTGTTTGATGATACATCTAACTTCCTTCCTAAAAATGTTCAGGGATACATATAGCCTCTACTAACAATTTAAATGCAATTTTTCATTTATATTTATCAAAATCTCACTTGTAGTACATTAAGTACATTACATTTCTTTTCCCCCTCTTTTTGTTCCTTTTGATTATATTTCAGATAATATTTTTTATTATACCTTGATATTTTCAGATCACAATCGCATACATGCCACAGATGTTCTCCATGCAGTATGGTATCTGACAACACGGCCCATTCCTGGATTTCAGCAAATTCATAATGAGCATATAATGGAAAGTGAGATGGGTATGTATTCACATAGATCATGGTTTTGTTTTGCTGAAGATGTTTTAATGAAACTACAGTAAGTAAAACCAATTACTCTGGAAGAAAATATCTAATTATTTTCATCATTCAGTGTTTTATATTTTTTTTCATTTTAATATTAGGAAGTAGAAAAACCACAAAGTTAGCACACGCTGTTCAGAAATAACATGCAGTAGACTTTAGAAAACTTATTAGACCAGTAATAGTTAGTCTGTTAGCCAAGAATACTAGTTCACTTAATAAATTTTCTATGCTGAATGAAACATCTCTATTCTGCCACAGTCAAGGTATTTTTAGCATTTGAAATATATTAGACTAATATTTCTTAACTTATTGGAAAGTTAAATAGACCAAAGGAAAAAAAAAAGAAAGTATTTAACTTAATTGAAGTTCTTGTTAATGGATTTAGTGTAAAAATGAGTATTTTAGAATTCTGTGTGAGGTATCACATGCAGAATTTCAGGCATTGAAATGTCACCCTAATGATAATTGCATAAGAGCATCCCTGAATGACAAATAAAGACTCCAAATTAAAATTTTGCATTAAGCTATTTCCAATGAAGCTTGCTTTTGTATTGTCTCTGGCTTCATGGTACTAACATTTACATATGAATCTGTAGTTTTTTACTAAATTGTATTCTGTGAGTAAATTATAATTATTCTAAACATAGGCTTTCATACAAAACGGTTTGTATTTCAGAAAAATGAAATGGGAAAATCAAGCACTTTCTAAGAACTCTATTTTATATATGCAGTAAAAATTGACAAGATGCTAGTATTGGCTTTTAAAAGGCTGGAATTTTAAGAAGTATTTTATGAGTTGTACAAAATGTGCTATTTCCTCCTTGCTATAATTAGCCTTTCTCATGTCACCTTTCTCTTTTTTAGTCATTTTGTCCATATCCACTGATTGCATCCTGTTGCCTTTTCTTCCTCTAAGTGTTAAATGTGTTGGGACTAGACACCTGGCTGGAAGAAAGAAAAATGATAAAAATCCTTTTGTTCTCCTTTACAGAAAACACAAAATTAAAATAAGAAATTACAGTTTCATTACAGTATAAATGTTACTAGGACTTTTAATCCTTCCTTTTTCTACTAAGGCAAAATGTTCTTTTTTTATTAGGCACTCATTAAATAAGTAAGCTTTTTTTAATTTTTTTTTTTTTTAATGTAATGACTTTGTCCATGGAAAGAAGAAAATAAACTGTGAATCTCCTTATCATGCAAACATTTCTAACTTAATGCTGTTAGTTCTTTTTGCAGTAGTTTCCACTGCCCCCAACCCAAGCTTTTCCTATAGGTCTGCAAGTTCAAGGAGATGGGCAAATTGTAGAAATACTAAGGGAGATGCCGATTGATCTTTTCTTGGTTGGAGACAAATTGTAGAATGCTCTGATAGTGCTGTCATTTTAAGAAAGCAATGAAATTCCATGTCTGGAGTTCTCTACAAGAATCACAGTAGGGGAAAGGCAAAGAAGTGCCCTTAACAGTAATGTGTAACCATTGGTATCCATATGGATTTTCCAAGATTTGTAGTTTGGACTTTGAGATGTACACTTTTGCTAGTTTTTACTTCTCTTCATCTACTTCTTATGTAAAATGCCTACAAGAGCATTTTAACAATGAAAAACTTGTCTTGTTACGGTTGTTTTCTGCGATCAAGAGACATGGCCTAGACAACCATGGCCCTTGTTCCACTACATTGCCTTCTGTGCTTGCTGGGACATTCCTCTGAACCAGCTTTTTCTGCAGCACAGGTGAACTGTAGCTGAAAAAAGAGTGGCTTCTTCTCGTGTCTTCTAAAACACCACACAGTTTCGAGGCCCAAGGCAAATCTCTCCAAATTTGCAACTCAATGGCATTTCAACTTTTCTTCAAGATTGCTGATTCATCTATAAACATCATATAATTCTTTTTTTTTTTTTTTATAAAATATATATAAGCCTTCTCTCCCAATTTTTCAACTTCATAATTGCAAGGATAACTGCACAATGTTCACAACAGTGTTTTTACAGTGTATTAGAAATACAAATGAAATGCTGTTCTAAAAAACATTTTTGTACTTTCAACTTTTTTAGATGAAGCCAGTGGTATTGCCCCTGTTCAAATCAGTTATATTTCGTCAAAAAGTTGTCCTATTGTTGATGACAGTTATGGTTGTCTGGCATCAAACATTCCTGCTTTGGAATTGATGGCTTTGTATGTAGCAGCTGCCATGCATGATTATGATCATCCTGGTCGTACAAATGCTTTTCTAGTGGCCACCAATGCACCTCAGGTAAGGAATTCTTTAACCTGATTATTATTTGTCTGAATCTGAAATCAGTATAATGAAAATTTTTCTATTCTCTGTCCTTTCTGTAGCCTGCTTAGGATTTAAGGCCCAATTTAAGAAATATGGAAATTAATTTGTATTATACTTGGGTAATATTTTTATTCCCTGATAAGTTTTGTTGTGTTTTGTACATACTGGTTGTGTATGCATGTAAAAACAATTTTCAATTTACAAAATTGAAAATAACAACATAAATCTGTGCAGGTTAGAGAAGAGGATTAATTCATAGAGAGCTGGTCCTGAGACTGTCTGAGCAGCTAATTCATGGATATCTCATGCTTTGGGAATCCTCTGAAGTCTAATGGTATCTACAATTACTATAAAAACACAGGTTCCTCTAATAGTCCAATTAACTGCATCACCTAATGGGAGAATTGAGATTGTTCAACCTGGAGAAGAGAAGGCTCTGGTGTGACATAATTGAGGCCTTCTGATCCCTGAAGGGGCCCTGCAAGAAAGATGGAGGGGGACTGTTTACAAGAGCATGTAGTGACAGGACGAGGGGGAATGGCTTCAGACTGAAAGAGAGTAGGTTTAGATTAGATATTAGGAGGAAGTTGTTTACTGTGAGATTGGTTAGACACTGGAACAGATTGCCCAGAAAAGCTGTGGTTGCCCCATCTCTGGAAGTGTTCAAGGCCAGATTGGATGGGACTTCTGAGCAATCTGGTCTAGTAGAAGGTGTCCCGCATCATGGCATGGAAGTTGGTCCCTTTCAACCCAAAGCGTTCCATGATTCTGTGATCTCTGTATTTCAAATTAGTCCTTTATGGTTAAAGCTATTACCTTTAAGGGAGGGTGAATAAATAAGGCATCTATCTATCATATTCAACACTCATTTTTGAACAGAGACTAGATGGGGATCCTATGCAATTCAGAATCTAAAAGGCCAGGTCAAGAGGAAGAAAAGAATTGAATGGAATGGAAGAAAAGAGGCCTACTTAATAATAGCAACATCAATAACAACAGTAGATAGGGAACCAATATAACTTATCAAGAGATAGACACTTCCAAAGTGATCTCTCCAGTTGTTTTTCAACAATTCCTTTTTGAAAAAAGAGTTTAGGATGCAGGTAGTAATGTATTTCTGTTGAAAACAGTATGCAAGAAATTACAAAACCAAACAACACAGACATTCATCTCCAATTCTCAAAAATATAAGCATTTTTTGAAAAACTGCAAAATCATTGACAAAATGATTTTTTTTCAGGTTCTATTTAATCAATATTCAGTTAATTGTTTTCTAGGATGCTTAATATAAACACGGAAGTTACGAGTTAAATCTACTACTGTTTTAATATTTTGGTTAACTCATTTACAGTTAAAATGTATGCATCAGTATTAAGCATAGCACTTTGAATAGTAGTGATACTCCACACCATTTCCCATTAATGACAGTTATTATACGCTTTGAGTTACTTTGTGGGGGACTTTTTGTTGGTTTGGTTTGGTTTTTTTGTTTGTTTGGGTGTTTTTTCTTAAAGAATACTGAAATTAAGAGGAATTAAAAACATATACTTAGATCTTTGTTTGGTTTTCTGTTTATTTTTTTGTTTTTTTCATTTGTTTCTTTGTGCTTTTGGCATTTTTATGTCACTGTGTATGTGACATAAAACACACATTGCAAAGTCTACCTGGTTTGTGTGTGTGCCTACAGTCTGAATGTAGCTGGCACTAAGACATTGTTAAGGACTTTTAAAGAAAGAAACTTTGGTAATTGCTTGGTTTGGGCTTTTTTCCCTTATTTGCCGTTTTTGTGTCACTTTAGCACAAAACTAGAAGGCAAAATAAATTTCCATTTTTTATTTTTCTTAACACTTGTTTCTAACTAGTCCTTAAACTTCGGAATATTTAATTATAACTTTAAAACTTTACTCTGTCATTTATGATTTTCTGTTGGCTTTGTGTTTTGTGTTTTTTTTTCCCTATAGGCTGTTCTCTACAACGACAGATCAGTTTTAGAAAATCACCATGCTGCTTCTGCCTGGAATCTTTTCTTATCACGACCAGAATACAACTTTTTATCAAATCTTGATCATGTAGAATTCAAGCGTTTTCGTTTCTTAGTGATTGAAGCAATCCTTGCCACAGATCTCAAGAAGCATTTTGACTTCCTTGCAGAATTCAATGCCAAGGTTTGTCACTGTATCTGCACTGTCACTGTATCTGCACTGATTTGGTCATGATATGTTGTTGTTATCATTGTTTTTCAGTAATTGTTGGTTTTATTAACATACATTTAAGTTTTCTAATATTTGAATTTAAGTTATTAAAAATGCAAATAGAGTATTTCCTTTGTACAAACGAATTGTAGATTGTTTGTAGATTGCCTGATAAACTTAGCAGATGTGACATAGGGAACCACAGGAGACCATGCTCTTACCTCACACTTTCATCTTCTGAGAGATAAAAAATAACCTTTTTTTTCTTTTACTATCTAAGACAAAAAGTGTTATAGAAAAATTATAAAATTATAAAAATTATAAAATTATAGAAAATACAAGCATTGTGCAGACCCTGAAAGAAACCAAAACACACTCACTGTCGAATGGTTTTAATTTAATTTTTAAAAATGTATGTGCTTAATGCAGGTCAATGATATCAACAGTAATGGTATAGAATGGAGCAATGAAAACGATCGCCTACTGGCCTGTCAAATATGCATCAAACTGGCTGATATTAATGGCCCAGCCAAAGTTAGAGAGCTGCACCTCAAATGGACAGAAGGCATTGTTAATGAATTTTATGAACAGGTGGGTATGGAAAGTGTCATTTACTCTTTTTTTAATTGATTGTCTGCTTTACCAATGGTTTAACTAAATTAAGCCTTATTCCTTGTGTTAAATCTTCAGGTAAGATGTTTCCACCCTCTCACTGTGAATACTGAAAATTTATTTTCATATGTAGCTTATGAACATGATCTTTTAGTTTATATTAATTGTGTTAGAAAGCAAGTTCCCAGACAATGTTGTCCATTTTTCAGATATTAAGGGTTGTTTTGGAGGGGAAGGGTTCTTTTCTTCCTGGTAAAATAAAAAAACTTCTTCCACTGTGGAAAGTTATGTTCACAGATATGTTTCCAAGTCAAAGAATATGTACAAAATTCACAAGATTGGAAATGTATATTCAGTAAATTTGTAGTACAAAGATAGAAAACATTTCAAAACTTTGAATATCACATATTAAGAATACACATTAGCAATTAACATTTAAATTAAAATTCAAATTAACATTTTAATTAAAATGTAAATAAGAATTTTACAGTGGAACTTTTAAAGTGGAACTTTACAGTGGATAAATAATTCTATCAAGATTAAATGGCAAAAAATCTGAAAATTTGTTACCTATTTTTATATTAACAACTTCTCTAAGCCTCCCAAAAATAAATTCTCTATTCCATGTTATTCTTCTGTAGTTGCCTTCCTGAGGAGTTAAGTATTTATAAGGCAACAATTGAGGATTGAAAAATATTTTTTCAAACTAGGAAGATAAAAGTAAACTATAAAATTCCTTTGGAGGTTTAAGCAATAGGAATAATAATCTGAAGTGCTTACACTTACTGTAAGACTTTAGTATTCTAAGTTGCTCATTTAGGAAAAATTTTTTTCTTTTAAAACTGTCACGTCTATGGAAGTGCTGAGATAAGTGATTATGACTCAGATTTGTCTGTGAACAACTGTTCAATTTTTTTCTTCTCCAGTTTATAAAATGGGAAAATAAAATCCCAAACCAAACTACTTTATTCTGGATGTTATAGTTCATTTCATTATTCTGTGACTTTAGAGGGGACACCATTTACCAGAATGCCATACTATAGCTGCTTACTTTCCCATTTTCTCTGTTCATCAGCTCAGCAATTGAGGTCAAATTTCTGCCTCCCCTGAAGTTGTCCTGTAAAGGCAGAGGAGTAGCAGCTCCAGTAGAACTAGGTCTCCATCCAGGCACAAGGGTATCTCAGAGCAAAGATGAAGGAAGGATTATGGACTATGCAAGTCTGAGCCATAATGTGTTTTTGTTTTAAATTGCCCTAATTATATTTTCACTCAGTCTGTACTATTATTACCTCCAGTAAAAAGATACAGTCCAGGTGATGTTTAATAGAATCATAGAATATCCTGAGTTGGAAGTGACCACAAGGATCACCGAAGTCCAACCCCTGGCCCTGCACAGGTCACACCGTGTCCCTGACAGTGTTGTCCAAACACTTCCTGAACTCTGTCAGGCTTGGGGCTGTGACCACTGCCCTGGGGAGCCTGTTCCAGGGCCCAGTCTCTCTCTGGGTGAAAAACCTTTTCCTAATATCCAACCTAAACATGCCCTGACTCAGTTTCGTGCTCTTCCCTCAGGTCCTGTCACTGGTCACCAGAGGGAAGAGATCAGTGCCTTCCCTTTCACTTCCCCTTGTGAAGATGTTGCACACTGAAGATACTTGGTTTCTCAAAAGTAATTTTTAAAATAAAAGTTTAATTTTGTGAGAAATTCTGGTAATTTTTTCCATTTCTTTCTCAGGGTGATGAAGAAGCAAGTCTTGGATTACCTATAAGCCCCTTCATGGATCGTTCATCTCCACAGCTTGCTAAACTGCAGGAATCTTTCATCACTCACATAGTTGGTCCCCTTTGTAATTCCTGCAATGCAGCTGGGTTGCTTCCAGGCCAGTGGGTTGATGAAGATGAGGAGGATGCAGAAAGTACTGAAGAGGATGATGGTGGACAGTTAGAGAGTGATGATGAAGAAATAGAAGATAATCTTATTTTAAGTAAGTTTCTGTATTTCATTTGGTGCATAGTTGTTATTTAATAGATTCAAACATAGCAGTGACAGTTGAAATTGAGTAGTACAAATTTTGTAGATTTTGCTATTATGCTGCTCCATGAAGTTTGCTTTTAATAAAATTTTTGTTACTGCCAGAAGACTTGCAATTTGAAGCAGAAACTCACTGACATCCTTTGCCATACCACTATTTAAATATTCAGAATAAGCATTCACGTATCTTGTTCAAATTTACATCTCTCTTGCAATGTGCCATTGGTTTTGTATGTGTAAAATACAATTACTTTGAATGTCAAACAATCAAATATGCTTATAATTTTACAGAAGCTCAAAGAAAAAAGGGTAGACGAATATTTTGCCAGCTAATACACCATCTCAGTGAAAATCACAAAATATGGAAGAAAATGATTGAAGAGGAAGAAAAAAATAAAAATGAAGGAGCTAAAGTGCTGACTGAAATCTCATCTTTACCTCAAGCAGACGAAATTCAGGTTATTGAGGAAGCTGATGAAGATGATGAACGACAACTAGGAGAAGACAAGACATGCTAAGAAAACTTCAGTGGTGTCCAGTATGATGATAGCCTATCTTTTTTCCACTGTGCTGACTTTAGCCTGACACAGTTCACATAAAATTGAAAGGCCTTAATACTGTGAGAGGATTCTTTTCACTCTATTGGAATCCCACTCCTATGCACTTTCGCCACACAGAATATGAAACTTTATTCAGAGATTGAGTATTGTATACCCTGATGCAAAGTTCTTTATGCCTTAGTTGGTATAAAATATCCTGATATAATGCTGCCTTGCTGAATATGGAACTTTTCTTTTCCCTGAGGTACCTGCAGTTTTTAAAAACATTCAGTGACTTCAACTACCAAAGTGGCAAGAACTTTTCGCTAACAAGGAAATGCAGGATGAATCCTAATATTGTCTTGAGTTGCTTATTTCATGTTGTTTTTGAACATGAATGAGGAAAAAGTCTGTGCCTCTACGAAAACTATGTTACTGTTGCAGTGCAAGCCTGTTGTGGGGTGTCTACTTAGTGCAGTAGCGTGCTTAATGTAGTCATCTCAGAGCAACTGTTCAAGGACTGTGACGTAAATGCTGAATTCTGATATTTGTGGTTTAAATAAGAAAAGAAAATCCAGGTGCATCTATTTCTGATGCTTTTTATTATTGTGCATAATCTGATGTTTTATTTTTGCAGAAAATATTCAGGTTTGCAGTGGATGTTCATGATAATTCATTGAATACAAGGCCATCGTCATCTCTTGCCTTGCTCTTTTGTGGTAGAACATTAAAAACTTGTTCCGCTACTGAAATTATGAAGGAATTTTATTCTTTTAGTCATAAGTCATGTTGTATTTCCTGCCCTTACTCAGGTTACATTTAAAAACAAGTCAACCACGTCATAGGTTTTTATCTTGCACCGATTTCCAATATTAAATTTAAGGAAATAAGATGGTATCTCATTTATTCTTTGTATGTAAAACTTTAGAAGAATTAAAGAGGTTGTTTTTTAAAAAAAAAACAAAAACATGAACTACTGTTTCAAAATGGTATTTTAATTTGCCCCACATCTTTTCTTCCATCACAGACACAGCTTATATTGCCTTCAAGTTTGATGTACAGCCTGAAATATACATATGGAAACCAGAACATGAAAACTTTGTGTAAAGCCTAGTAGTGAGATAAATATCACTATACTGTAAAACATTTTAGATTGTTGAATTTTAAAATAAGAAACTCAGACATTCCATACAAATGTGTTTTTACGAACACTACCATTGTAGTTCTAATTGGAAAACAAACAAACAAAACAAGGCTACAAGTAATTAAACAAGCCACAAACTTAGTTTCAAAAGTGCACCTTTTAGTACTAAATGTTTATATGCTGTGTAGTTGAATTCAATAAAAAACAAATGCACATGTGTGCAATTGCTAAATGTATCTTAGCATATTTGTGTTTACATTTACATCAGTTGACTTGAACAAAAGGTAACATTTCTAAGATAGCCTTTAGTAAGTTGTATTACACTATTTTACACAAATTTTTATTCTGCTCTTTTATTGGCCAGTTTAAATAAATAGAAGGGTTTTTTTTCCATTTTTCACTAATAAGCTTTTTGTTGATCTACTTAAAAGACCACTGAAAAGTGCTTTTCCTATTTCGTATCTTCAGTGCCAAATCCCCCTTTGCTGCCATTATTACTATCACTGCATTTTTTTGTAAAATGAGCAGTGTTAAAACCAGATATTTCTGTCATTAATAAAATGTTGCACTATTGAAGCTGGCACTTATTGATCATACACTTGTATTTTACATTTCTATGTAATTTATTTTCCTAACAGCTAATTGAAGACTACAGAAATTCTGCTTCTTTTGGTGTGCTGTATTCTCAGCATTTTGTGTCTAGCCTGTGTATTTGTATATATAAAATATCATTTTAATACCGTTTAGTATTATTTTGCTTTATCTCAAAGAATGATACAAATAATCTTGTCTAAAGTTACTGTTTTATTATTTTACATTATAGGTTTCCATTTTTAGTTTCCCTTTAAAAGTTATTATTAAAAAAATGACGAAAGAATAAGAAGGTAAAAAAACCATTTTATCTTTTACGGAAGCATTGGCAGCATATGTATCTGGTGACAATTTTGCCAGTAACTTTCTTATCTCAGGTTTTCCTTAAGCTCTTTAGAAATACTGAAGCAATTTTAAAATTCAGTAAGAAGTAGCAAACCTCAGTGTTTAATAAACTATAACGTGAGTACGTATTTCCAATTAGGTATTTTCAGGTTACAATAGTTTGCTTCAAAGCTGTGTTTAATTATGAACGTACTCAAAATCCCCCTTAAAATGTCTGTTATTTGTGTATACACACTGTGTGACTAATTGTTACTCTGAGAGGTAAGGAAAAAGAATGTACAAATGTCAGCAAAGGTTGGTTCAGGACATGTTTGCAGAAGTAGATGTAACTGTAACTAAAGGTGTCTTAATCTTTCAAAAATGGTAACAGAGGATTGTTTGAATGTTGATTGAGCTGTTGTCAAAAAGAACATATGTCCATGTAGCACTCTTATTCTGGTAGCAATCCACTGAGAAATTACAACCAAGTGAAATCTGGAATCACACTTCAATTCCCACTACCAGGGGATGCTGAGAAGCAATGAAAAATACACAAAACAACACACTTTAAGTACTTTCTAATGCAACACCACTTTTTCTTTTTTCAAGAAGAGGATCAAATTAGCCTACACTGAAGTTTATGCTGATGCAGCAGGTACACCTTTTATGCATAATATTTTCAGGTTTAAGTTGAGTCTCCCATCTCCTCATTGCCTTCTTTTACAATGTATTTTGGGTTACTTGCTCCCATGCATACAGAACTAGACTACAAAGTTTTCTGTAAAGACAAAGTTCTCCCTGTGTTTCTGAAGACCTCTGGATATTATGGAGTACTAAACTAGTCAAAATGAATTACTTGAATCCTCTTCCCTAGGAGTTCTTCATCCATGACAAAGTTAAATGGTAAGTCTAAGTTTCAAAATGAAATGAACTGTGTAACATTACTTAAGCTAAGTCCAAACTAACAAAATTTGTGTAAGGTCTGATTTACTCTGTGCATAGAACCATTTCATTGTATGTCTCACATTCAGTTTTAACCACAACCAGTGGCAGATGAATCAGCAAAAGGAGTTAGCAGAATTCAAGAGCTCGCTTTTAGCTTTGGTGCTTCCTCCTGGGCAGCTGTGGTTACAGCTGGAATGGTGGATCCTCTGGAAGTGGAATTTGAGGTAATCCAGTGTGTGTTACTGCCCAGGGGAGGTTATGGAGTCTCCCTCATTAGAGATATTCAAGAACCATCTGAAAGCAATCCTGTGCCTTGTGCTCAAAGGTGACCCTGCTCGAGCAGGGAGGAGGGACCAGATGACCCACTGTGCTCCTTTCCAACCTGGCCCATTCTGGGAATCTGCATGACACTAATATTCACATAATATTAGTACTTTTCCTTTTGTCCAAAAAACATTTGAGAAGGCAGGGAGAGGTGCAGAATTGGAAGTGTCTCATACACTGGTGAGTATGAGATCAGGAATCCCAGTCTGAGAGACATTGTGGAGTAAAAGGATGGAATTAGCTTAGACGATGAGAATTTGGAAGAAGATGTAAGGATGACACAGACACGCAAATGTGCAAAAGATATTCAGGTGAGAGAGATTTTATTGTCTCAAGCCGGTTGATATTCAAAATAATATGGAAAAAGGATATCTTTGGCAAGTCAGAATACTTGAATTGTTAGAAATGAAATTAAAATAGTGATGAAAATGATACAATTATCACAATTTGTGATGCAAGTTTTAGAAAACTTATCTTTCTGTGGCCAATAAAGATTAGATGAGGGAAAATAAATATATGAAATTGATTAAATGAGGTACTGAAAGCACAACCAAGACTGTATTTATTTTGCTTTTTTTCCCTCCAGTTTTCTTCAGAATTGTGTTTCTGGACAACGTGCTGCTTTGTTCATATCTATGTTAAGGTAAATGAGGTAATGAATTGCTTTCATTTTTGCAGTGAAGACTATTCCTTTCACTATCTTTGAAGTAAGCCTTTAACTTCCTATAAAAATCATACTGCAGATTCTCAGAGATGAAGCTGGCAAAATAACACAACTGTTAAACTGCTCCCCACCTGATGTTAATTTAATAGGGCCATAAGCAGTTGACGTATTTGCCCTCTGCTAAATAAGAAAGAATAATATCTTATATTTCAGAGAAAAGAGGAAAGAAAGCTGATGGACTAAGCTGTTATGAGATAAACATTCCATTGCACTTGACTTTCTAGTTGGCAGTGACCCTCCTGGTATAGTGTACATCTCCCATATCCTTATGAATCCAGCTCATAGATACATAACTCTTAAGTGAACAATCTCAATGATTTTGTTGTCCATTTGTTACTCTCATTTCTCTAAGACTTTTCTGGCTTAGACTCAAAATAATAGTTCTGGTTAGTCTCATTTCTGGTATCTGCAATATTCTACAACCCTCCAAAAAATAGAGTAACTAGCAGTTGCTTGTTTTGTTAATAATAGCAATAAGATGTAGAAAGGGGTTCCAGTAGACAAACTGTTTTCCTTTGGTTCTGAGATTGAAACATCTGTCCAGAAATGGTCTGAATTTAAATGCTTATGTGATACAGTCAGGATACAGAGCAATGAATGTTTAAGGTATGTAAGTGATTGACACTTGGTTCTATGTGACATTAAAAATACCCTTTAAAAAAAAGCACAACACAACCAGAAGTGTTTGACCAGAAGGAGGTTTTTTTCAGAATCTGTAGCTGCTGAGTCATCTTTTGATTTCTGTACTTCAAGAGATCACAGGTGATAGCAACTGGTGTCTACAGTTGGTTGTACTACACAGGCTGAGTTACCTGGCAGAATGTTGCTATCTGTAAAATCTAAGTAAAGAGAGTAAAAATCTTCTAGTGAGGAAAAATCTGCCTAATGGCTTATCTGTGAGGTTTCAGAAGAAAAAAAAACCCAAGATAACATTAAA
>WEIV01021468.1:292790-315327 GCA_013390005.1 Calyptomena viridis
GAGCCGCCGCTTCCTCCTGTGGCCGCCCCCGGCCCAGCGCATTGGCCCGCGGGGGCTCCGCCCGCCGCGTCAGGCGGGGTTCTGCTTTTTTCTTTCCTGGAACAGTGTTTAGAGTTGGTCCCTTGAGGTTTTCGCACCAACGCTGGCTGTGCGCTCCACACGCTGACCGTGGCAGCTGAGAAAAGGAAAGAGCGATTAGTCGCTCCTCGCTAAGTCTTTGTGGAATCTAAAATCCACGGATTTGAGATGTCTTTCCCAGAGACACTGTGGGTTTGGGGAGTCTTGAACCCGTAAATCCCGCTGTGGCTCCCACTGACCGATCTGTCTGTACCTTACAGATTTCTCATAGTAGATGGATGGGTGGCAGCTTCATGTGTCATGCCTGTGATTCCCTGTCCTCGCAGCCTGTCCTCGGGTCACTGGCCCAGCTTCCAGCCGTATCGGAGAGCTGCAGTGGGAAAGTCCGCTGCTCGCAGACATCTAAACACAGAGGGGTCTGTCCCCTGTCCGTGTGACCAAGCCACAAGGAGATCTCATACGTAACGTGTAAGGGTCACTGTTATTCAGTGGGATGATGCCTCAGGAAAAGGGGCGTGAGCTGCAGAAGAGACCGAAAACGATGCTGCTGTGCCATGTGACGTTACTGCTAAAACGCTTCATAAACAAACCTAGACTTGTTTCCCCCGCGCTGGTTTTGCTATTCCATTAACACTGTTTTACAAGCAGTTTTAGGCATAACAGTAGCATTGCCGGCTGGTTAAATGTTTTATGTCATGTGTTTCCAACTTGAGATGTCTTTGTTTATTTTTAATTAAGCTTAATACCTCTACTTAGATTCTTAAGAATGTCTATAAGATCTAAACTGATCAAAATGTGATACACACTTGATAAGTTAACTGTTGAATGCCTAACTAGCAGTAAGTTCCTGTGATGGGACATTTGGCTTTGAATGTGGTGGTACTGACCTGAGAGTACCTGGCACAAAAGCTGAGGAAGACCCCAGATGTTGCTCAGAAGGCGGGTGGCCAAGAACTCCAAAACAGCAAAGGACATTGCTTCGGGAGTACAGAGAGGAGGTAAGAGCTGTGGGTACAACAGGGCAACAAGGAGGAGAGCTGGGAAGTGACGAAGTGTAGCTTTTTGGCTGGCAAACCACCCGCAAGACATCTGTCAGGCTCCAGGGCAATCAAACTGGCCATCTGGGGGCTTGCTGAATATAGCACGGAGCTGTGAAGTGTAAAAAGAGAACAGGATTCAGAGTGTATTTGCTTACATTTGCCCAGGTTGAGCAGGTTGAGAAGGACAGACAGATGTCAGATGTTACACTACAATACACCAGTAACTCTCAGTGAAGGCAAGTGCAATGGTGCTGACCTGGTTTTTCTCAGCTGGAGTTGATGTCTGTGTGTTGTTATGCTCTGAAGGCTTGTTGGGCTGGTTGGCTGACCAGAGTCTGTGCTGGCTTCCATGAGTCAATAGAGAGAGCAACTCTGATTTTCAGGTGAGTCTCCATGAAACAAGTAGCCAGTTTTATTTCCCCAGCACCTTTCTTTGTCCTACCTGCTTAATGCCTGTAAAGCACGTGTCAGTGCCAGAGTTTGGTATCAAAATCTTACAAAGTTTGTCAGAGTACAAAGAAGTGCCTTGAGTACTGCTGGAGGTTTATTTTTTCATTCTTCTTCCAAGTTATTTTTTCATCCTTTCTTCCAGTACGATGCTGCCTGGTGTCTTAATTACTTGAGCCATATCTTCAAAAAAGTCAGTATTTTCAATGTCAGTGCCTTAAGAATTCTTGTCAAAGGGTAAGACTTTCAAGGACCTCAGTTTGGCTCCAGCCAGAGGCAGAATGAGGAGAAATGGCCAAGGAGTAAAGGAAGGTGTGCAACACACTTAAGCAGCTGTGCTGAATCGTACAAACCCAAACAGATGTAAACCTAATTACTCACCAACTTTTGAAAAAAGTCTCCAAACACTTTAGCTCAGCATACTTCTGATTAATAGAGGTACACAGACAGGCTGGTCAGAAAACACTTCAAAACAGAGTCATAACTCACAGCTACAGACAGTTATACAGAATTAACTTGCAAGATGAACTTGCAGTTAATTATAGTGTGTGTAGAAACATTAATGTGCCAATATACCATGCAGTTATATGGTGTATGGTATGGTGTGCATGGATATGGTTGTTACTGCAGTCTCAGTTAGAAGGATTTAAACCATTATGTACCTAAACTTCCTTCTTTTGGGAAAAAGAGGTTCATACTCTTCTCCTCTCATCCTCCCCTCAATGATACTTGAGTAGTTCTTAAAGTATCTGAGAAAACATAAGAAGAAGTACTATTGCTTTGATTGATTTTTACTGCTTATCTTCGCTTTAAGTGTGTAATACCCAAAGTTTTAGATGATCATGATGTCCTCTGCATCTGTGTAAGAAAATAAAGGAAAGGCAGATTTTTGTTTTGGCAGCAAGCGTTTTGAAGGGGAAAACCAGGAAAAAATGGAATAGAAAAGACCCAAGAAGAGGGGAAAAAAGATGCAGAACAATGCTTGAAATATTTGACTAAAAAGGAAAAATAGACTTATATGGGGGGGAAAAAATCTATGTTTGACATATTTGGTAATTATTTGACGAGTATGAATTTGACAATTAATAATTAAATCCATTATCTGACAATTAAGCAGAGGAGCGAACAGTCAAAACTTGACCTTATCTTGGCGTTTGAGCCTTGATGATGGAGAAGAGACGGTGATTTTATCTACTTCTAGAGGAAGGGAAAGTGAAAAGTGTGATTGCAGAACAATGAAATCCATTTTGGTCAAGCCAAATGCTAAAGGGTGGTGAATCAACCAAGATTAGAGATCTGAGAACCAATAAGGGATGCATGATTGAATGGAAGTGAAAAGACCAGCATGGACAAATATGACTGAAAGTTGTCAAAAAAAAGTGATAAATAAACCCTTGTGGACAGATGATATCACTTAAGAATGCAGGTTTAGGGATGTGAGACTCCTATGGCTGTCCAAGGGCAGGATTCCTTGCCAGTTTCTGATTGATTTTTTTTTTTTTTCATTCATTCTTTCAGAAGTGTGTGGGCAGCTGAATTGCTTCTTCGGGAACATTTTACTCATCTTAATCATGGATGATCAAATGAGCAAACTTATAGGATGAATAAAGGTTTTTTTATTTCAATTATAAAAATGATGGTTGAATAAAGAAACCCATTAAAGCATGTATCTTTATTAAATTCTAAAACATTCTAGTCATCAAGTTTTAAAATTACTTTGCATTGGAAATTCTCTAAGTAGAAGTTGGAAACAAGTAACAGGAAATGATTGTGTTCCTATCCTTTCAAAAAAAGTAGAAAGCAATTATTTGGCTTTGTATTCTTTGACTACACACACTTATATATAGGTTTGACTTTTGAAGAAATACACTGACAGGGACATTTTAGTAACAATATGAAGATCCTAATGATAACTCTATTACACTGTTGGGAGTAAAATGAAGTCGTTTTCAAGTTCCATTAAATATCTCACAAACATATATAGCTACAGTTTGAAATATTCCTCAGGTTTTTTGTTCTTCAGTGTTGACATTGTTGCTGGACTTCTGGAAAACAAGGTAAACCTTTATCAGATTAAAATGTTTCCCACTCCTATAGTAATGTCCCTTGTCCATTGAAATCGTGACATTATGAAGTGTCAGGTTGGAAAACAACTTCTTTATTGACAGAATTGTAAAGATTTTGCTCCTTTCCTTTGGAAGTGGGTCCTGGAAAAGAAAGAGATCTGTACAGATGTATATGAAACAGGGATGCTTCTCATGGGAGAAATTAATTTCATAAGCCCAATGACAAGTTGAGTCATGCAAATGCTATTGATTACACTCACAAAGCCCTTGTTAACCCATGTCATCATAGTACATGATCACTTCCTGTGTTGCAATTACCTCCTGAGCTAAACCTATAATTTAGCATTTGTTAAAATAGAAAAACACATCTAATGTTTTCTCTTGTGAATTTGGTGATTGATGAAAAAAATCCATCTTTTTCTTGCTCACAGTCCTACTATGCCTAAACATTTTATATCTGTCAGGCAGGTTCAGAAAGGTGTGAGAGTGGATTAAAGACTGTAACCTCAAAAGTAGTTTGGGCATATTTTATTTTTTGGCTCTTTCACAGTGTACTTAGGTCAATTCTGTGCATAAATTTAGAAATTTATCTTTTTAATTGATAGTCTCATATGACTATTGGTTCCCAGAAACTCTGCTGTAAGTAGATTAGCAAATATTATGTTGTAATAGCCTTTGCCTTCACATAATATTTACCAGCACTGAAAGGAGTTCTTTTTAAGTCTCAAATTTAGCTGAAGGCACAGGCTAAATCATTGCCCTTGCACAAGTTCCTTTTTTCAAGAGGCAATTAAACAGACAGCTGAGAAACAAGTGCACCCAGTTCTCACCCAGGGACAACTGTGTGGTTCCGGAAGGGACTGAGGAAAATATGTTTGCATAAATACATATACTGTGGCTTCATCAGACCTCAGTACTGGCAAGACAAAGATTGAAATGATGACACAAGATCTTACACTATTCTTCTACCCTGTAAAGAACAAGCAGGGATTAACCTGAGGACTTAAGACACAGTTTCTCACCATGTTTTTGCTGACATGCTCTGATGGTATATAAGATAGTAACATAGCACTTGTGCAAGCAATCAAATCGAAGTTTTATAACTATGCTGTTGCTTAACAAGGTTAGGTTTCTGTTTTGAGGTTGTTTGTTCAACTTTTATTTTACCTGCAGGATGCCTAAAACTGAAGTGGAAATAGGTGTTGATTTTGAAATATTTTTGGAGTGAGCTTTTCCTCCAGAGTTCCTCCTTCTAATACTGCAAGTCTAATCCTGGCTCTGTTTGGTGAGGTGCTATGGGTTCTCCTCATCAACCTCCTGGAGATGCAGCCTGGGACAGAACCAGAACTGGGTCTGGCTGGAGCATGGGTGAGTTTTGCCAGTTGTCAGAGAGTGGGAGTGTTTTTCTAGGTGTCATGAGAGAGGGGGTTGGATTCTCTGCAAACCTGCTCCTAGTCTGAACGGTGGTAATGCAGGACACAAGATGACACAGCCATACTCAGCTTCCTTTCCCTTTTTGCCTGGCTGAGCAAACCAGTGCTGGACAGTGTGGTCCAGTAGGTTTTAAAAGATTTTTTTCACACTGGATTTTGAATATGTACAGGGAAATTGCTGCAAAACCTGTGGAGATTTTTTCTTTTCACTGTAGGAAAGTTTCAATGAGATTAAACCAATGCAACACTGATCTTCTGTTTAAAATACCTTTCATAAATCAGTTTGGAAGCTTTTCTAAGACATTTTGGAGTAAAACTTGCTTCCAGAGTGATTCATAGGTTTTTCAGTAATTAGCTCAACAGCAGTTCTACTTTCTCAAAAGTAGACACTGAAGCAGCGCAAACCCAGATTTAATGTCCATTAAAGAGGAAACACTCTAGTGTTGGGTTTTATGTCAGTGTTCTGGTTCTCAGGAAAGTACTGCATTTTTATAAAAAGGAAGCTTTAATTTTTGGGCCAAATTCAAACCAAACTAGAAGATGGATAGGTAAAATACTATTTGTGTGGATAAACTTGATGTAAGCTTATCCTAAACCTGAATATGGCTTTTCAGAGACTATGAGAGCAGGATTAAGCAAAGAATTCAACCAATTAGGGATGTAAGTTTTGCAAAAGCAAATGCCTGCAAAAGTTTGGATGACCAGTATTGTTATGTTTCAGTTTAAGCCAATGTATAGTTATTAAAATTACAGTATCACAGAAATTGGAAGGGAAAGATATGAAGAGAGGATATGTTGCTGATTATGCTCCTTCTCCATAACGTCTCACCTATATATGTCATTCCTGACAGATGTTAGAGTAACATGCCATAAAACCCTCCACTGGAAGATATCCATAACTTCAATGGAGCCTATTCTAGCATGCCATTAATCTCAGTTGTGGAAAGCTCTTCTAATGTGTGGTATCTCCTTTGTTGCCTTTTAAGACTATATATATATACATAAAATACAGTCCCATTATGCAGATCATTATTGCTACATGGCAAGTATTTATATTTTGTTATCATGTTTCTCCATAGTGTTTCCTTCTGTTAACTGTTCCCCTGATCTTTGAGTTCGTTTCTCTAAATCATTTTATGGAATCTCAGATAACTCTTACTGGCATTTTTCTGGACTTTCTCTAATTTGTCCAAGATTTTTGAGGTACGGCATGCCTTCCCAACTGAAGCACACTAGCAGATCTAGATCTTGTCAGCAACAAGAAGAGTGTTTAAGGCCCTCATGACCCTTAAACAAGATACTCCTACTAATATACAGCTTGCTTTTCTAACAGGACAATGTTATAAACTCTGGCTAAGCTTATTTTATTTTCTGCAGAACAGGTTACAAGGAAGTGTTAGACAGTTAGCTCAGCAGGGCTCACTTTGCCCCATGTGGCTTGTAGAGTCTTGTTAAGTGTCACTGTTGCGACAACACTGCTGGCTGTTCATGAAGTCAGGATCCTGAATTAGAAAGACCAGGTATCCCCCAGAAACTCATCTAAGTAACTCCCCACCTCTTCTTTGTAAAGAAAGACTATGTGATTTTTGCAGCTGGCTTTACCATGAATTGTCCTTACCTGCAAAACCTTAATTGGGTGCTGTGAAGAACAAACTTAGAGAGAGCAGAGACCTGAATCATGCTCACCTCACTTGTAAAGAAATTACTGTCTGTGGATTGTGGCATCATCACAGTCCTTTTTGTAGGGTCTGCTTTTCTCTGATATGAACCATTATTGGGAATGGAGATTTTATCTGTGCAACTCATAGTCTGGTCTAGCTCAAAGAATTACTTTTTATTATTGGACAAAAATTGCAACCTAATATATAAATGTAATATTTTTGTTTAACAGCATGTCAGCTGGTAACATTTAAGAACTTCACTGCATCACGTGTGGCTTGTTGACATAATGGCAATATTTACAATAGAAAAAATGGTTGCACTTTAAAATGTATTGGTAAAATTATATCAAATAGTATAATATTGTAAGAAGCTGCATCTAGTGTAGGGAAAGTTACTGTAAAATAGCTTTTTAAATAAAAATGGATTTTTCTTATTCTCGACAAATATAAAAATTTCTTGAAAGAGGGAATTCCTTTTACTTGGAGCTGTAGGTTGCATTAGATAATCTGATTTCTTAAAATAAAAATACCCCCAGTCATTCTGTAGCTCTTCATTTCATCTGTTTTGAACCAATACCCATTGATTATTTTACCTGATATATTTTCAGGCACTGAAAAAAGCAGAACAAGTTCCTTGTAACAGATTGTTTCAGTAAATGTTCTCCTTTCCCAGTGCAGTGCTGCAAAGTACCCCTCTCTGCTAGTTTTTCCATGAATACTTAACCTCTAGTTTTGGATTTATCAACCAACAGAAGACCATTATCCTGTGAAAGTCCTGTATCCTTTTTACGGTTTTAAAAAGACAAACCGGTCAACTCCTCTTTTTCTCCATCTTACATGTAAGAGAGGAGACATTTGCAAAAAGCAAATATATCTGTGAAACCAGATGACATATAGCTGAGGGGGAAAAATAGGACAAGCTGGGAGTCCCTCCATTAGCACTGGCAAGGAGCAGCCAAAGTGCTTGCCAACATCCAAGTGCTATATCATCTATACGTGCACAAAAGTAGATCTATTGGCATTCATACCTGTTGGTTTAAATTTACGTTTCTTCCTGTGAAAGCTTAAAGTAGAAATGTTGGCACCTGAAATCCTGTAATCACTGCATCCTACGGGCTCTAGCCTGGGATGGAGTTGCATTGGCAAGAGAAGGACTTAAACTGACTGGAATCAGCCACAAGACAAAATTTAGCTTTTTTTCTCTCTGAAGGAGGGGGAGGTGAAATATGCTATTGCAACAGAATGGTCTGGATTTTTTTTTTCTTAACTTTTAAACGGGAATATTCTATATCGACAAGGAGTAAATAATTCCCCAAATGGAAATGTGAACGATTAACTGTTAACATGTGAACGGTGGAGTTAGGGGAAGAGAGAGAGCGAGAAATGTCAGACTGCAAGCCCAGTCATTTAAGTTCCTACATTTTATTCTGTTGGTGTAACTATAAAAATCACATTAAAATTATAAAAGTGATGCCGAGCCGTTCCTTTAAGTGCTGCTTCATGTATATAAATGCAACCTCAGAAAAACTACCTTAAAATCAGAACAAGAGTCGTGAAAACGGAAGAGATTTAAAATCCATTATTTAAACTCCTTCTCCCGGGGAATTCCCGTGATGAGCATACGTGGAAGGGGGCTGCTCCTTAAAACGAACTTTCAAATTTGGCTGTGCCAGGGGGAGGAGAAAACCTTCCGGAGTGCAACCCCCTCCGCATCCCCGCTAGGGCTGCAGCTCGTGTAGGGCTATGAAGATGTGTTAGGCAAAAAAAAAAACACCAAAAAAAACCACAAACCAAAACCCCCCAAAAAGTGGTTTGGGGTTTCCATGTGGAAAAAACCAGAACCTAGATCCCAAAAGGCTAAAGGGCTTCGTAATCGTCGTTCTGCAAAACGAGGGCGTCGAAGCGGCGCAGCGCCCGCCGGTGGCCGCCTCCTCACTTGGAGGGGAGGGGACAGGGACGGCCCAGGGGGGCCGGCACCCCGAGAGGCTGACGGCAAGGGAAAGAACAAACCCCCCTAGGACGGCCAGTGACTGGCCTGTGGTTTTCTGTATGCTCGTGTTTCTTTCCAAACTTCCCAGCTAAAATCGCAGCAACAAATCATCACCCGCCCTGCGGCTTTCCCCTGATTTATCCGGTGAAACACACGGCTCCTGCCGCCCGGAGTGACCCTGTCATCGGCGTGTGTAAAGACATAAACGAGGAGAGGCTGGGATATCCCCAGGAAAGCTCCCCGGCCATTTTAGCAACGAAACGAGCGAGCCAGCTGTGTTGGGCACCTGCCCCTGGCACGGCCGCGCACTGTGCGCGGGGCTCCACTCCCNCGCGGCTGCGGATAGCGCTTAGGCAGCCCCTCTGCTGTGGGCACGCACCGGCGGTGCTGCCGGTGCCGCCATCCTCGGCAAACACCCAGCGCCTTCGGGCGGGCAGGAAAGGCGCTCCTGGGCCCCAGCTCTCGGGCAGCGCTGGAAGCGGTTTCCGCGCCCAGACGCTGCAGAGCAGCCCGCGAGACCCTCTTCTCCCCCTCTCCTCGCTCGCTCCGGTGGGCAGCATTGCTCTCCCACTCCCGTGTCGCGCCGCGGCTCCCCGTGGCCCCCCCCGCCGGGCCGGTACTTGCTGCGCCTGGGCAAACACGCTGCCAGGGCAAACATCCTGCGCGGACAGGTGCGGTGCAGCCCGCCGTGACAGAGGGTCCTCAGAGGGTGATGTATGGGCAGCTGACACCTGCCCGGTAATCCCCGCCGGCGGGGATCAGCGCCCTGCAGCGGGGGTGTGACCCCCCTCCCCTTCCCAGGCGCCTCTTCCGTGCACGGAAAAGCGCTGCACCTGTCCCTGAAGTTGTGTAATGGAGATTTTTATGATGATGATGATGATGGTTGCTTCTTCTAGGACCGCGGAATTACTCCGCGGACCCTTTCCGGGGGGGCGGTGTGGGCGCCCCGCAGGGCACAGCACGGAGAGCCGCTCGCTGCCGCCTCGGGGCTGCTCGCAGGTGCCGAGGGTCCCCCGCTCCCGTGAGGAGCGGCGGCCGCCAGCGCTCCCTCCTCTGCAGGGGAACCGAGGCGTTCCTGGGGTGCACCCCTCATGCAGNGCACCGCACCGCCGGTAAGCTCCGCGCCGGCTCCCGGTCCGCCCCCGGCCGCGGCTCCCTGCGCGGGGAGGGTCGCGATAGCAGCGCTGTTTCTCTCCCGGGGTGCGGGGCCGTGATGCCTCCATTCATGCGCTTGTGTACGCGAGGGAGCGAGCCAAGGCGGGTGGGAGGCAGTCGTTCCGCGGTTTCTCGCTTCCTTTTGCCTCGCCGACACGACGTGGGGTGTCCGGCCGCGACAGGCGCTCCCTGCAAAGTGATGCCGCTGCTGGTCACGGCCAGGGCGTCCTGGGAAACCGTGGGGAGGCGGGTCGTCCTTTGCAAGGTGCCTCGTCGTTCCCTTGAGCCCCATCGAGTATTGGGAGCTGGAAATAAGGAAGATGATGTGGTAGTTGTGATGTGCTCCTTTGAGTCCAAGACACCGATGCTGTGAGAAAGATAGATGTATCTCAAACCAGCTATCTTCAATTATAGATGGTTTTTTACAGGTTTTGTTCTTTCGACTGATTTTTAACTTATCCTCTTTCCTGGTTTCAGAGTAAAAGTATTTATTAAAATTAAACTACTTAATTCTTATAGTGTAATCTGAATTGGGGTGTTAGCATGCTGACTGCCAAGAAGCAAGCAGCTTCACGTAAAGTGCTAACAGGGGCACTTAATTCTTAAAAATGCTAAATGCTAAACGTTTTTTTTTCCTTGTGACTTGTATTCCGTAGCTGTCTGTTCATGTTGGACACACTGTCTCTCACACAATGTCTATGACATTGTGTGCAGTAGTTTCCACCAGTTTGAGGGAAAGCTGTACAAAACTGCAGGTCTGAAAAGCCACATTTTTCTGTCCTGTAGTGGTGCTAAACTATCTTAAAATTTTGAGGAAACCAAAGCATAATAATAATAATAATAATCAAAGTAAAAGGAGAGGTAACATTAAAAAAAAAAAAGCTCTTAGTATTTGTGCTACTTGTGGCTAGGAAGCAACGACCTCTTTAGTGGAACTTGCAGGATTGAAAAGGTTGGAAAACAGCCATTGCTTGATGTACCTCTTTGTTGTAGAGAGGAAATCATGGTTATGCTGAAGATTTCATCTTTCCTTGCTGTTTATGCCTTGGTTGTGTGCCAGATGGACAGCATCCAGGCAGCCCCAGTCAGGTAAGAAGCTGGTCCTGTTGCTGAGTGCTATGTCTGAATGGTATGAAAATACTTAATAGTCTTTAGAGGTCTAAGAGCGAAACAGTCTACAGTAAATGAGAAAGGTGGCTGCTTTTTATGCTGTGTTTGGCACTGTGGCTTTTCGGTTACACATATAAAACGCCTAACGCTGCACGTGAGGACTGCTTGTGTATTCACATCAGTGAAAGACACTGTCAATGACATGCAGTAAAACACGTGTCAAACCTCTCTCCTCCGTGTGCCTCTCTGCAGCAGTCTGGGTTTTATTCCCCCTGTTTTGCTTGCTTCTGCTTAGACCCGGCTTGGAATCCATAACGGATCGAGTGACGCTCAGTGATTACGAAGCTCGGAGGTTATTAAATGCACTGGTGAAAGAGTTCATACAGATGACAGCAGAAGAGCTGGAGCAAGCCTCTGAGGGGAACAGGTAAGGACTGCAGTCCTGGGCAGGAGAGAGATGATGGTGCAATGTTATGTGTTTGAAATTTAGCAAAAGCTATCCGAGCAGGCGCTGCAGGTTAAGGTTTTCTTGTTTTCTTGGGGTCATGGCTAACTGTGGTCAGCTAACTGGTAAAGGATGATATTGCAGAGACATCCTAATGTTGGTGTCGGAAGAATGGCTTCCACCTAGTTAACTTGCTTCTATCTGTCTCTTACATCTGAAAGTGGAGGGCGATTTGAGCTTGAATGAGGGGGTTGTGTTAAAATGTGGCAGCAAAAGGTATGTCTTCTAGTAGGAGTGTTAGAGGTGATTAAGTCACTCTTGGATTCTCTGTCGTGAAAGTGCATGCTGTTGTAAGG
Organism: Calyptomena viridis; assembly: GCA_013390005.1. Taxonomy (NCBI): domain Eukaryota; kingdom Metazoa; phylum Chordata; class Aves; order Passeriformes; family Eurylaimidae; genus Calyptomena; species Calyptomena viridis. The sequence continues at coordinate 304,572 of WEIV01021468.1, forward strand.
CATGGAAAGTCCCTGGCAGAGGGGATGTGTTCCTCCTAATGCACGCAGCATCACTCTCCCTTAGACCAAAGGCATGCAAGAGCATTTGTATTATCCTAACAGGATTTGTGTTGCAATGCATGGTGATGTATGAGAGACTGTACAGCATGCGGAATATGTGGGAAGTTAAACTTCCTGATCTCTGACTACGAGCATCCAAAAGGCTAATGAACTTGCTTGTCAACAAAGTTGGATTCATCAAACAATAGTATTTTCCTTCTGACTGCTTTTGTATGAACTTCCCTTGCATGGAATGTGATGTGGAGGGTTTGGATTTATTTTGAATTAATTTTTAAGTTATCTAACTGTATATCTCTATCTAGGAAAAAAAATGCATGAACGTGCATGTTTAAGATTACTCTTCCTTTGGGCATGTTTTTATTTTTTTCCCCCCTGCAGCCTGGATAGACCCATTTCCAAACGCTGTGCCAGTCTGAGTACTTGTGTGCTGGGCAAACTGTCTCAAGAATTGCACAAATTGCAAACTTACCCTCGCACTGACGTCGGGGCTGGAACTCCTGGCAAGAAACGAAATGTGCTGAGTGACCTGGAACATGAACGCTATGCAAACTATGGGGAACCCCTAGGAAACAACTAGACATGCTTATTTCTCCCCCTCTCCCTTTTTTTAACTTGATGCATGTGGATCTAACTTTGATTGCTAACTTTGCTATGTTCTTTTGATTCTGTTTTTGACAGAGAATGTTTGAGATGGACCTAATGTTAGGAAGACAGAGAACATAACACGCATACAAAGCTAGGGGAAAAAATAAATAAAAATTATCAACACTGCCTTGATATTTCAAATGATTTTCTTAGACACTGATTAAAAAAAATTCTAAACAAGGTTCTTAATTTCTGGCTGCTAAATGTACAAGTAGATTCTTTCTTTTATGCTTGCCCTTGCACTTGTTCAATAAACCTATTTTTCTATAAGGATTATATCTACTTGTTTAATAACTTGTTTTAGAATGTGAGCTTTTGAGATAAGGCTGTAAAAGTTTTACAACTTGTCTTATGTTTGAGAAAGGCAATACCAGTAACTTCTAGAAAAACTGAAAGAGAACTTAGAAGTCAAAGTTATACATATACCTTGATATGTAGTACTGTAATCAGGTATGCATGCACTCCTGTGAGAAGCAAAGAAATCAGGAAAAGCTCATACATGTTCATTCAAAAAACCCCCTACAAATGTAATCCTGTTTAAAACTGGGTACTGAACACATCCAGGTAAGAATTCTTTGTTCTTTTCCTTTTTTCTTCATATTTTACAATAGGTCTTTGCACTACTATATTTAAAACTTACGTTTCTTTAAAATATTTGTATTAATTTACGATTCACATACATTAGATTGTCTTGAATTGAGAGCCAAAACCAGATTTCTTTACAGTTCTGTTGCATTACTGCATCTGTCTACCTTGTGATCAGAGGCCTGTTTCAAAATATTGGCACCGATGCTATAAATACTCTTCATTGTTAACGCTAATAAACTATCCTGTAATGCTTATCTGACAAAAACCCCTCCTACTGCAAGCAAAAGTCTTTGCTTTAGTAGAAAATTCTTCAGGCAAGGATTGTGTGAATGAGTATGGCTCGAAGTTCCCATGTAGCAAAATAGCTGTAGGCTGAACTTTGAGCACAGAACTAATACTGTTGGAGTCTGAACTACTCCCACGGTGAAGTAGTAAACAAAGGTCTAATAGCAGGAGAAGGAGAGTTCTTCCATTCTCATTAAATACCTGGAAGCAGTTATGTTTAGGTGTATTTCAGCCTCTGAAAGCAACCGATCAGTTGCTGTTCAGGTACAGCCCTATCAAAGTCACTGACAAAGCTCCTGCAGTTGCCAGTGATGCTGAAATTCCACATGTTTTCTGGGTGTGATGTAGCATATGTGTTGAAGTGAGAAGTGAAAGATGGATATTTGCTATTGCCCTTCAGCAGCACCAAAAACGAAACACAGATCTGAGCTTTTGGTTGGTTAAATGCTCCAGACCTGGACCTCCCTGGCACCTCTCTGTGGTTATGCTGTCATGCCTAGCTGGAGGCAAGCGATAGCTCAGGTGCTGCTGAAAATCTGTCCTGGCTTAGTCTTCAGCCCAATTGCCCAGGGAAGGCAGGGCTCGGCCACCTTTTGTAAAGTGAGCCTGACATTTAGAAAACTGTAAAGATGCATCTTTTAGCACTTGTAAGCTGTGCACCCAGAAGGTGCAAATGCCTGCTGCACGAGGAGCCTGCTTTTTCTGCTCTAGAAGAATCTTTCCTAGTCATAGCATGCCTTATTCACGTTTCATTGCATTCAGGGTGTGTGCTGTGGGAACTAACTCTCCCTTTCCCCCCGAAAAGCAGTGTAACAGCACAGAAGCGGGCGTGCAACACAGCGACCTGTGTGACCCACCGTCTGGCAGACTTCCTGAGCAGGTCAGGGGGAGTGGGCAAGAACAACTTTGTACCAACCAACGTGGGATCCAAGGCCTTTGGCCGGCGAAGAAGAAGCGTCCAAATGTAAAAAGCTGTATGATAATGTGAACACGGTAAATACATTGCAATAATCAGAATCTGCAGTGCAGGCGAGCTGTGGCCTTTTGTGCTAAATGCTGTACCAAAATTTTAGCTTTGCTGGATGAGTAACAGACCTACAGTGGTAAACACTGAGAAAGCAAGGCAAGTAACAGTATAAAAAAAAGGTGTTACAAGTAGAACAAAGACAAGTTTAGCTTGTGAGGAAGAGCTGTTGTAGATGTTCTGCCTGGACAACTAGTTTCAGAGTGCAGTAACTAAACACAACAATTTGGTTGGAATTATTTACTTATTTTACCACTAACATTTCATTATCAACATATCAGTAACTCTGGTTTTCTTTCTTTCAGATTGCAATGAGACTGAAAACTCGACTTTAATTTCTATGGAAGCAACTCTTCTCCATAAATCAAGACAGACAAAAAGAAGATTAATTTTTCATCCTAATATTGAAAATGTTTTATTTAATACAAATGAAAACACTTCTGTTATGTATAGTACAAGAGAATTTAGTTATTAAAGTTAAATTATTGTATATTCTTTTTATATGCAACTCTATTTCAAATAAAATGTGACAGCATCTATTATTTATTTATCTTCCAGCTTATGTGATCCATGCTACTTATCCTGGCCCTACTGCCAAANCCCAAAAGTAAAAGACACCACTTAGTGAGACTTCTAGAAAAATAAAAAGAAGCCACAGTTACATTTATTAAAACTATGGAGACAAATTTCACCATGTGTGGTTTAAGACTAAATATTTTTATACAGGATGTAGTTCAGATGTAATGGCCTAACATACAAAAATCTAAAGTATAAGGTCAAAAAAANCCCCGAAAAGCAGTGTAACAGCACAGAAGCGGGCGTGCAACACAGCGACCTGTGTGACCCACCGTCTGGCAGACTTCCTGAGCAGGTCAGGGGGAGTGGGCAAGAACAACTTTGTACCAACCAACGTGGGATCCAAGGCCTTTGGCCGGCGAAGAAGAAGCGTCCAAATGTAAAAAGCTGTATGATAATGTGAACACGGTAAATACATTGCAATAATCGGGATCTGCAGTGCAGGCGAGCTGTGGCCTTTTGTGCTAAATGCTGTACCAAAATTTTAGCTTTGCTGGATGAGTAACAGACCTACAGTGGTAAACACTGAGAAAGCAAGGCAAGTAACAGTATAAAAAAAAGGTGTTACAAGTAGAACAAAGACAAGTTTAGCTTGTGAGGAAGAGCTGTTGTAGATGTTCTGCCTGGACAACTAGTTTCAGAGTGCAGTAACTAAACACAACAATTTGGTTGGAATTATTTACTTATTTTACCACTAACATTTCATTATCAACATATCAGTAACTCTGGTTTTCTTTCTTTCAGATTGCAATGAGACTGAAAACTCGACGTTAATTTCTATGGAAGCAACTCTTCTCCATAAATCAAGACAGACAAAAAGAAGATTAATTTTTCATCCTAATATTGAAAATGTTTTATTTAATACAAATGAAAACACTTCTGTTATGTATAGTACAAGAGAATTTAGTTATTAAAGTTAAATTATTGTATATTCTTTTTATATGCAACTCTATTTCAAATAAAATGTGACAGCATCTATTATTTATTTATCTTCCAGCTTATGTGATCCATGCTACTTATCCTGGCCCTACTGCCAAATCTCGGGGATTATACTAAGCTGCTGCCTGGCAAGGCATATGTGTATTATACAGTGTGCTGTGCCTTGATGTAAAACACTTAACTAACCTGATTGTACAGTATGTTTAAAAAAAAATCACTTCAATATTGTATTATTTGTGAATTTACGCAAAATTAAAAAAGGTATTTTAGATACACTTGGATTGAGAAACTGATTTTTCATTTGGACATGCTTATGGAAACATTTGGCACTCAGCCAACATCGTTGCAGAGCAGCTAGCCCATTGATCTGTTCCAGCATTATTAACTATAAATACTAGGATTTGAGTCAAAAGTTCAGAACTAAAAGAATAGCTACTTTATATATATATATATATNACAGAAAGAAGCTACAGAAATGCACATTTCTTTGAAGCAATCCTGAGACAGAGTCTATTTAGGGATCAGGGATAAATAATTAGAGTGAGTGGAGAAGAGGGTAGCTGGAAGCATTCCATGGACTTCTAAGTAGTGCTGCCAACTTGCTTCTCAAAGCTGCTGCTGTTTCAGTTTAGTAGCTGAGTCAGATATTTGTTTAGATTTGTTTTGTGCTTCACAGCCTGACCCTAAAATCTGCTTCATCAGTTCAGATGAATCCCAGAATGGGTAAGAGAAGGGACCACAGTGAGTCGTCTGGTCCAACTTCCCTGCCCAAGTGGGGTCATCCTAGAGCACATTGCACAGGATTGTGCCCAGATGGTCCTTGAATATTTCCAGTAAGGAAGACTCCACCTTGCTGTGCAAAGTAGAGGTTAAAGCTCTCATGATATCTCTGTCTCTGCTGCAGATTTAATAGCAAAAGAGGAGCTTGGTCAGCCCAATGTGGACACAGTCAGCAAGGCCTTCCAGTGACAATGCTTCTATATCATGCTTGTTCATGGCTATGGTTTTACTCCTTGGGGAATCCTTCAGCCCTGGTAAGTCAATGTACAAAGTAGACCTTGTAGGAGATATAAACTAGTTTACAGGGAAAAAGTTCCAGTGCCTAAAATGGGCAAAGAAGAGATGTTGGGGCTTGGCTTTCAAATTTGTTGCCCGGAGTTAGTCCAGTGCTTTTTTTTTTTTTTCTCATTTTCCTCTGAAGTGTGTTTGTTTGGCCTTAACCAGTTGTCTTGTACACACATCGTGAACCACCACACTGTCTTTGTGCAAGGATCTTGTTGGGCTAAACCCAGCTGCCAGTTTTGGAGCCTGTAAGCATTCTTCATCGTGTTTCAGGTATTTTTCCCCATTTTTCTTTACACAGGGGGGGTCATATGCTGGGATCACCTGGCTACTTTAGCAATACCTTTCCCTGTTACTGGAGATCCTCTGGGCACAGGTGGCAGCTTGTCTCTTTTGTTCCTTATTACAGCACTTAACAGCTTAATCTTCTCCAAGATAAAATACTGAGCACAGTTACTGGGATGAATATATGTAGTTTAGTGATTCATATTCAGTAAGAAGCCAGGCAATGTTCCTAGTCCCCTTCTGGCTTTAAAGCCTGAATGGTTGGGCAGTTTATTTTTGTCATTTGGAACCATTCTGTGCTGAGAGACACCAGTCTTCTTTATGTAATTGAATGACAGCTATAGTGCCCATCTAGTCTAAAAACTATTAGTCCTTCTTTCCAGTTTAACAAAGTTATTCATTTTTTCTATCAGACAAAGGGATTTTCTCAGGCTAACATTGTACACTAAAACACAAACCTAACAAGCAAAACATTCTAGTAACCTTGGTGCTGGTTTTTACATTGTCCTGGTTGTAGGAAAGTTGGATGAAACTTTCGATACATTTTTTTTGTTTTGATTGTTTTCTTTTTCCTTAGGAAGAAATAGCTACTTTTCTATCTCAAGATCTATTCCTATTGTATCTTCTGCCTCTTTTCTCTTTAGACTATCTGTCTGCAGAGCAATTCAATACACTTACCTATACATATCCCTGTAAAGGACAGAGGGCCAAACCACTATGGAAGCAAGGGCTAATATGAAAAAACTTAAGATCCTTACATCCTTTTCTATGATGTGAAGGTATAGAAATCCTTCACCACGAAACTGAATTGCTCAGTTGCTACTTTAAGAAGAAGCAGATTTTATTGAAACAAGAGGAAAGCAGCAACATAAAAACTAATTTTTTTTCTATTTTAAGGGAGTGACCGTCGTAGAAGGAATTGCAAAGCCACTAGAAGGTTGTCAATTGCTTTGACTGACTGTGAACAAGTGGAAGAAATTATTTTCATTTTTAAAAAGTACTGTTCTGAGTAATAATACCCAAACTTATCAGCTCTTAAATGAACCCCAAACTTCTACCCCAGGAGAAAATATGTTTTAGAATTAGCATTTAATAAGAGAAAGTATGGTTTCTAATGTACTTATCTTTCCATTTTAACTACATTGCCATTCTAAGCATGCTTAAAGCTGGTGGAAAATAAAATGTTGGTGCAGTGTGTGTGAGTGGCATCAAACCCAATTCACTTAGTATTCAGTCAGTGAAGACACTACAGATCTATCATGCACTAGTGTTTGCATTCTTGTTTATGAGGCAGTATCATCCTGACTGTAGTTTGGTTCTGATGTTTTTAGATGTTTGTGTGTTTTCTTTAACTGCTAGGGCTTTTTTTTAATCAAATGAAGGTTTGGGAAGAGTACTTTGCAAGTAAAGGCAAAAAGAGATGAATTTTCCGAGGCAGAAATATCTGAGGATTGTAGACTGTCTTCATGTAACTATAGAGTTTAGGGGCTTTAATTTGCAGATTATTTTCTAGTGGTTTGGTATTCCAGTACAAATATGGACACACACACTATATGGGCCCCGGAAAGGTTATGAATTTTGCCCAGTCCTCTGCTTGGAGTTGACGGGAGGTAAAAAAGCACCACCTTGTGGCCAGTGACTAAGCACAGTGAGAGCAGGGCATCCAGGGATCCCTCAAATGCCTTGCTAGTGGATGCAGCTTCCAGCTGGACATGAACAGGGGCAGCCACCTGGGCTGACGACACGAGTCAAACTCACCTTCTTGCCTGCTGGTGTCAGAAGCCCCAGCTCCACCACGCAGGGCTACAGCACCATATGGGGTATCAGACAGCTGTGGGCCAGCTGGTGCCATACCAGGTGATGGATAACAGGATACCAACATGTGTCCCCACGGACCTTTGCAGCCACCAAAACAGAGATGCAGGAGCTCTTCAGCTGTGTGCTTTTTGTCAAGGGACAGGTGGTCTCCTGATCCTACATCTGACTTTTTGACTCAGGATCATTCACCAGGACATCATTGCATATATCAGTAGAGCATAATTTTTGAAATAACCCGACTGGACTTTCACTGTGGCTCTCTCCAGATTTTTAGATCATTCTTTTTCTCCTTCTGTTAGTGAAATTTAATTCATCTTCCTGAAAGCTTCCATTATCTGCAGTGTGAGAAGGGAGCAGAGCTAATGCTATTGCTTCTGACACTGAACACTGCCAAAAGCAACTTACAGCAGGCAGTAGTAAATTTTGGTATTGGTTATCTAATCCAGCATTGTCATGTCTAATTAGCAGATTGAACATCTCTGCAAGGTGAAGAGTTTAAAACATGCTGGAGAATTTGTGCGTTTTTCTAGACTGAACTGTCTCGGAACAGGTGAATACTTGTCAGAGACAAACTGGGCATTTCAAGCCTTGCTTCAGTCATGTTGAATGCTGGTAGCTTGGTTCCAAGCTGGTCATGCTCACTGTTTCTGACAGTCAGCTGAACGCTGCCCTGGCAGCTGGAAGGGGTCTGCATGGTGCACACATTTGCTGTCTCTTTACTGTCTAGAAGGTACCCCATCCTTCCCCTGTTCTTTATAGAGTTGTCCTCTACTTACACCTTCTAAAATTGCTCTTTACTGCAGAAAATGTCCCAGGAGTATAGCACCATTTTTTTTTTCTCCAGAAAGTAAACAATTCCAATTTCTAAATTATGCCAAACATTGCAATGCTTTCTCTATGAGATTTCTGATCTCTATGAGATTTCCCACTCAATGGAGTAATTAGAATCATTGCAACATTTCCCTTTTTGTTCTATTCTTGGCTTTATCACAATTCTTATTTGCACCAATTACTCTTTTGGCTGGGCCTGAGCTGGGATTCCAGCTAAATTATTAGTGTCACCTCCACGAAAGCAAATACCGCCTTTAGAAATCTGAATGTGTACCTCTGGGCAGGCTTTTTTCCCTCCCATAATGTATGAGAAAATACTGCCACTTGGATTGCATTCATATTGGCTGTCCACAAAAGATGATTACACTCTTGCTGATTTGGCTTTCTGTTTATTTCTGTTGTTTTGTCACATTTCTTCTCCTTTTCAACAGTTTTTCCTAGCAGCATCTTGTAATATTATCACATGAGAAAATTTGACATTGCATTTATCTGTTCGGTGTCCCTGAACTACAGCATGTATCCATTTGACTTTCCAATTGATCTTTGAGATCCTTCAAGCCACTTTTCTTGAAGGAGCCTACATGGCAAGGAGATGACAGTCATGTTTGGTAGAGACACAGGTACAACAGTCTTGAGCAACCCTGACCAAGGTTGTCTTGAATAACTCCTTCCAAGATTGCCAACAAACATGAGCACTTGAGGTGCCAGCAGCTATGCTAGAGAAAGGAAATTGCCTTGGAATGAAGCAAAGGAGAGGAAGATATGAGGGTTTTAAACACTGAACAATTTGCGTAATTACGAAGTGCGGATGTGGAAGCAGCACTGTTTGGGAGTTGCCTGCCAGACATCCCAGGGGTTTCCCTGAGGCCACCTATCATGTTAGAGCACAGAAGGTGGAGAGGTCAGCCAGATTAGTGTTTTCATTGTGTTATCTTGTTTTTCTTAACATGATGTTTTTTCTCCTTCAGGATGAGACAAGTGTTGCCGGTATTCCCTTATCTCAAAGTCTCCTCTGTGATTTGGCTCAGAAAGACTGAATGTCCCTGTTTATAAGGGCTAGCATGTTGGTTTAGGGGAAGTTGCTCTTGGGCTGGCAGGTGCCTCAAGGGTAGGCTTTGCCCCAGCCCTTTCACAGGTCAGGAAGAGAGATTGATAACTTCTGCTTCTTTAGGCTGGAGCCCCAGCCTTGCCCAGTGGCCAAGGTGGTTCTCTTGACCTCTAGGAGAGATGTATATAAAGACTTCCTACTCCATGATCTGCCCATCTCCTGACGTGACAACGCTGTCACAGTTGGAGAAGGAACTGCGCTGCTTTGCTGCTTCTCACCAGCTCCTGTCCTCCCACAGCATCTGTGACCCAGAGTAGTGGGCGTGCTGGAGGGTGCCTCCTTCTCTGCCCAGGCTGATGGAGACAGCCCATGGACCCCAGTTGTTCTCATCCTGGTAGGTTCCATTGAACTGTATTGTTGCACAGCCAACTGTTTTCCTGTATAGCTTTGCTGCAAGTCAATAACCATAATCCTAAGGAACACTTATGTTTAGAAAACTTTTTGTTTGCTACCTCTCAGGCCATTTCTGCTGGTATTATGTTTGTGTTGCAAGGTTTTGATAGCGGGAATGGCTTCTGTGAGAGGCTACTAGAAGCTTCCCCTATGTCCAATGGAGGCAATTCCAGCTGGCTCCAGGATGGACCCAAGACCAAACCTGTTAGTATTGGTAGTAACACCTCTGTGATAGCATATACAAGAAGGGGAAAAAGCTACTTCATGGCAGCCAATTGCAGCCAGAGAAGACAGGAATGAAAATATGTAAGAGGAACAGCCCCACAGACACCAAGGTCAGGGGCAGAAGGAGGGGGAGGAGGTGCTTCAGATAGTGGAGCAGAGATTCCTCTGCAGCCTGTGCTACAGCCCATGGTGAGACAGCTGTGCTCCTGCAGCCTAGGGAGATGTATGGGGGTGCAGAGCTCCACCTGGACCCCATGGAGGGTCCCATGCCAGAGCAGGTGGATACCCAAAGGAAGCTGTCACCGATGGGAAATCTGCACTGGAGCAGGCTCCTGGTAGGACCTGTGGGCCCATGGAGAGAGGAGCCCATGCTGGAACAGGTTTGCTGGCAGGATTTGTGACCCCGTGGGAGAACCATACTGGAACAGGCTGTTCCTGAAGGATTGCACCCTGTGGAAGGGATCCACACTGAAGCAGTTTGTGAGGAAGTGCAGCCATGAGAAGGAATCCCGTTGGAGAATTTTATGTGTCCCATGGTGGGGACCCAGCTCTGGAGCAGGGAAAGTGTGTGAGAAGTCCTCTCCCTGGAGAGGAAGGAGTGCCAGAAACAGCATGTAATGAACTGACCACAGTTCCAATTTCTCATCCCCCTGTGCTGCTGGTGGAGTAGGAAGTAAAGAAGTTGGGAATAAAGTTAAGCCTATGTAGAAAAGATTGGTGGGGGCAAGATGTTTTTAAGATTTGTTTTTACTTCTTATTATCCTACTCTGATTTGATAGGTAATAAATTAAACTAATTTTCACAAGTTGAGTCTGCTCATAATGGTAACTGTTGAGTGATGTCTCCCCATCCTTATGTTGTCCCATGAGCCTTTCAATTATATTTTCTCTCCTGTGTTCAGTTATGGATGGAGAAGG
>WEIV01021470.1:1911-18129 GCA_013390005.1 Calyptomena viridis
GATAGGAGGGATCTTCTTCACAGTGTGGCCGTGGCTATGAAATTGATCTTCAGGGGGTGGTAATCTTGACAGAATTTGCAACAGCAGAATGTATATTCCTTTTCTGAAGCCATTGCATATTATGAAAACTGGATGCTGTACCTGTGAAGATAGAAAAGGCCATAATTTTAAGATAGTCCCAGCTCAGACATTGTGTTTTCTAGTATTTCAGCCTGCAGACTGTGCTCAGAACTGGAGTCCACAAACAAATGGAAGGTGGACTGTAAAACAACTGGAAATTCTGGAATAAAAACTTTAACTTCATCCTTCTCCATATATTTGACTCTTTTGTATTACTACCTGCTCACAGCTGCTGTCAGCTCTTTTGCTGGAATATGTATTCAAGAGCACTCTTTTTCTGTTACATTTTTTTCCCCTAAAATGATAATGTGGTGCTGGGATTGAGGAAGGTCAAGAAATACAACCCTTTGTAGTTTGTGCAGACATACACAAAATTAGCCCACACCCACACACAGACTGCAAGCATAATATGTCTTTATTTGAATCTGAATTTTAATTCTTGGATGCAAACCCCATCACTGTGCTGTCAGCTCATCTTCATGGCCTCCAACAATGTATGTTTAGTGGTTCTCACAGGTGGCACATGTTTGGCAGGTCCTCTTCATGAGGACTGCTCTGGCTCTGTGACTTCTGGGAACACCTGGGGAAGTCCCTAGTTTGGCTGAGAGCTGCAAAGCAGACAATCCTCTGGCTTTGTTCCTCATGGGAGCTCTTCCTCCTGTCAGTGCTGACATCTTGGAAATACCCACAGAGTTGATCTTTAGGCTTCACAGATGTTGTGAATCCTGCCTCACATCTCTTCCACATCCAGGGGATTTTCACAAGGCTCTGAGACAAAGGAGGATTTATTATGATTAGGAATGCTCTGCTACAGTTTATGACATTTAGTTGCCTTTGACCAAGCACAGAAGGGAGGGCAAGGAATCCTAATTCTGTTACCTGGTGGAGTTATTTCAGAAAGAGAGGGTGAAAAATTCATTAAATTATAATTTTTGGCAAAAAAGTGGTCGTAACAGCATCAACTGTCCCAACGTGNCGTTGCAGGGATGTCAGATGAGAAAAAAGCTGTGAATTTGTTGCAGATCACTTCTAAGTATGCACATCTGCAAGTCTCTCACAGTTAGCAGGTATAGCATGTCCCTGCAAGCACGTAGGCACAGTTGGAATCCAGCTTTTGACTTCTGTCTGTGCCTAATTAAAATTATGCTAATTCTAACAATAAAATTTTGTTAAGCTTTGCAAAGCTAAACAAATAAATGTGTTTACCACAATGCTATTTTATTAACCTATCACTTCTTTTCACCTTGTGAAGGACAATAATGGGCAAGGTCTACAGCAATACTGTCCATGGCAGTTCTTCAACTGGGGCTTTCAATTAAAAAAGCTTGAAAAAACCGCCCATGCTTTTATGGGATAGTCATGTCCTATTTTTTCCTAAATTACAGCCTAGGGAAGGTGAAAATTCCAAAACCCTCAACCACATTGATGCTTCTGCTGTACTCATTATCTCTGCATGAAATACTGAGCTTTCAAAACCATTTTAGCCATTCTTCCTGTACATTATGGAGATCCTAGTTCATTGGTTTCATGGTGTTCACAAATTCTGTTGCTTTGCAAAGAGCTAGAAAGAAGTTCCCCTGGTACAGGAGTTGACAAGAACTTCTGGGTCTCCATCTAATTAGGTTGTACATTGCTAGGAAGTAAGCACCATGCTGTGCTTGCTTGTTTGCATCACACCAGACACACTCTAGGACAGCTCAGGTGCTTTATAAAATGCAGATATCAACTTTTTTTCCTGAGGTGATGGTTTTTGGGATGGCGGGGGGAGAGGAGGAATGAGAGAAATGTTTTGGTCCCATAATTCACCAATCTTAGGGAAAAGCAGGAAGATTCATATTTCAGCATTTAAATTGTCATAAGTTGTAAAGCTTGGATACTTTTTATTTATAGTGTCTCTATTATTTTATTAGAGAATCAGATAGGAGGGATCTTCTTCANGGGATTGAGGAAGGTCAAGAAATACAACCCTTTGTAGTTTGTGCAGACATACACAAAATTAGCCCACACCCACACACAGACTGCAAGCATAATATGTCTTTATTTGAATCTGAATTTTAATTCTTGGATGCAAACCCCATCACTGTGCTGTCAGCTCATCTTCATGGCCTCCAACAATGTATGTTTAGTGGTTCTCACAGGTGGCACATGTTTGGCAGGTCCTCTTCATGAGGACTGCTCTGGCTCTGTGACTGCTGGGAACACCTGGGGAAGTCCCTAGTTTGGCTGAGAGCTGCAAAGCAGACAATCCTCTGGCTTTGTTCCTCATGGGAGCTCTTCCTCCTGTCAGTGCTGACATCTTGGAAATACCCACAGAGTTGATCTTTAGGCTTCACAGATGTTGTGAATCCTGCCTCACATCTCTTCCACATCCAGGGGATTTTCACAAGGCTCTGAGACAAAGGAGGATTTATTATGATTAGGAATGCTCTGCTACAGTTTATGACATTTAGTTGCCTTTGACCAAGCACAGAAGGGAGGGCAAGGAATCCTAATTCTGTTACCTGGTGGAGTTATTTCAGAAAGAGAGGGTGAAAAATTCATTAAATTATAATTTTTGGCAAAAAAGTGGTCGTAACAGCATCAACTGTCCCAACGTGCTTGATCTGAGCTGTTGGGGTCCAGGTCAGTAGGTCATCATTGACTACAAAAGAGGATCATTTCTACTTTAATGAGGCAAAGATGGCTTATTTCCGCCTAACAGATGGCAGTGGATATGAGTCATATATCTGTCTGGGATGTATTTTCTGAACAAAGTAATTTGACCAGCAGTTTCCAGTAGCACCATGCTCTTCCCTATGGTTCCAAAGTTTGTGTGTACTTTATAGAGTCTGATCATTTACTATTATATCACATTTGAGAGGAAGGAAAAAAAGCATATAGTGCTAAAAATACGTTTATTTACATTTGGGAGGACCACATTGTTTCAAATCACAAAAGCACAAATGTGGAACCTGCTTGAAGTCGTCATGATGGTTTTTTGCTCTTCATCTTTTTTTTTTTTTTTCCCTGGCAATACTCCAACTGCAAATGGAAAGGAAGCAGAGGATGCTCAGACTGTTTGCTTTTATGGAGCTACTTAACAAGTTATTCAGAGAGTACTGGACTGTTTACTAAAGTTTTTATCTTCTCCTTATTCATGAGCACAGATTGGTATCTTTGCTGCAGTGATCCTGCAGTGTGGATTACTCTGAGTCTGATAAAGCAAGCTTTCATGATGCAAATGGTCCCTCAGATCTGTCAGAGCATGCAGAGAGTTTCTTTCTGCTATCCATTTATGAGAAACTTGCAGAAAATTATGTTTGTTTTTTCTACCTTTCTTCTCAGTTGAGTTGAACTACAGGATTCATCTGAGTATATACACATTTGTACACAGTGGAACCGCTCAAATTTTGCTTCCAGAGGGAATCAGACTAGAGTGATATGATGACTCTAGGACTGCAAGGATTTTCAGTTTTGAGATATTGCAAGCTGACAAATTCAGAAGCCGGGTCTGTCTCCAATTTGATTTTAATTTTGATTTTAAGAGATGCCTTCTGAAGGAAATAATGGACTTTTAAGGGAAAAAATTACTTGCTGAAAGTATTAAGGTTGTTTTTTTTTTCCTTTAGCATCTCTGAACATCACCAAACAGAGGGTTTTCCTGAGAATACAGGATTAGTCTGGGATATGGCATTAACTATTTCTTCCCAAGCAAGTTTGTGAACTATTAAGGATAGTGAAACACCTGCTGTTTTTCAACCTCTGTCATAAGAGGACTGAGCTTTCCTTGAGCTTAGTAGGTTAAGTAAAATAGAACACTAAACCAAGGACCAAAACAACAACCTTTACCATACCTGAGATTATTTTGATACAGGTCTAACTGAAGAAACGATATGAATCAGGATGCAACAGACATCCTTGAGAAGGTAACTTCAAGGTGTTTGTGTCCAGATTTCTAAGGAAATGCAAATTTCATGGCCACAATGTGTACTAGTGTTCTCTCCAGTAACTGTAAAACCTGCTGGCAATTTCAACCGGATTTGATTGTAAAGCAAAAATCTGAAGGATAATAGAGCAAATAGCACAATTAGTCCATTTCACAAAGGTGTATATGCTTGTGGGTAAAACTTTCCCTCCACCTCCCTTTCCAGTCTTAAACTGGCATGGTTGGTGAGTGAGGGGTTTTTAAATAGCACCTTACTTACCATTTTTGGAGTCTCCCTATCTGCAGGCATTCAAAACCCACCTGGACATGTTACTTTGTAACCTGCTCTATGTGACCCTGCCTTGGCGGGTGCGTTAGAGTGGATGATCTCCAGAAGTCCCTTCCAGTGCTAATGATTCTGTGATTTTCCTGTATTTGCTGGAGCTGTGAACTGTGCCAGACCTCTTCTCACAGACGGTTGAGTCTAAGCACTTGAGTCGACAGCAATTTCACACCAGTTAGAATAATGCTACAGATGTAACAAAACAGAATAAAAAAGTTTTTGAAATGCTTCTAATGCTTTTTACATTTAAAAGATGACCAGCAGATTTATCACCAAAAGCCACATTACTTGTGGAAAAAATGCTATGGAAGAAAGGAAATGGACTTTTGTCTACATGGATTCACCTATTTTCTTGACAGACTTTAGTACACAAGGAAACATGGTCTAGAAACACTTCTGTTACACTAGATCCTATCCCAAGGCAAAGTGTAAGCTCAGTTGTTTAAAGCCTGTGTGTCTTAGATCTGGCTAAGCTCCCTGGCTAGACGTTGACCAGACATTAGAATATGTGTACCTTAAGCCTTGAAGTCTGAACAAACTCTGTACATTCCTAGGATTAACTTCAATCCTTGAGATTTGTCCTTGCTTCAGATTACCCTTTCCCAATATTTATTTAGCATAAGCATGCTGAGCTGCAACTCATTTCTCAGGTGCATGTGGTGCTGTAAACAAATTATCTTTATTCTCTGCTAAATAGAGCAAGAAAATCTCCGAACCTGCCTAAAATAACAACTCTTCTTTATATTCCCAGTGTGAGTTTCTTTTCATTCTGTGACAACCTAAGTTGCTTTTGCAGCTCATGAGTTAACTCCTGTTTGGCTTGTCCCCAAGGCTTTTCTTTCTTCACTTCTTTCACTACCTTTCTACTTTTTTTTTATACCTGCCTTCCACATCTTTGTTTTGTTTTGCCTGTGGTAACTCTTCCTCGCTCCAAACTCACTCTCTCTGTGGAGGGGTGAGCCTCTTAAACTTCAGTTTCTAGCAGTCCCAAGTGTTTTCATCTGAGCAGATAATCATTAAGATTTAATTACTAACTGCTGCCTAGGTTCTGTATAGTTGTAATGCAGACCTTGGTCAGCAGTACATTTTCAAGGGGATATCCCCAAATGCACCTGACTTCTCAGTAACAGCTTCATAATATCAGCCAGAACTAGTAGATTGTGCACAGACTTTGCTTAGAATGTAAACCAACACTTCCTTGATGCCCTATGATGCAGCTGTAAAAACACACAGATATTATTCCTCTAGCCTTTGCTCAGTTCTCAAGTACCAACTTAAAATGACTGATCTGGTTTTAATCCAGATGGCTTGGTGTGGTGGATTCTCTCCCTCTCACTAATTCTCTCCCTCTTCTCCCTTACCCTGCAATTTGTCTGCATTAGTTTTGTTCAATTTTACAACCTTTGGTAGGACAGGTATTTTGTCTTCTTTACTGGACAGCTGGCATTTGTGCTGCCATTGTCTGCCGAGTCTTTCAAGTCACTCTCAGAGATGTGGTCTCTAGAGGCAGCTCCTCTGGGAATAGCATTAGAGGGGCACAGATTGTCTCATGATGTGGCATTACTCCTACAGGTAGCAGGTATTTTCCTGCCGGCTTGTCTTAAGCTTAGAATAGAAAAACATAACTGATGAGGGGTAAAGATGTCTGCAGTATGTTAGCGGAGCTCTGTGAAGAAACCTATGCAGCATTTTTTTGGCTCCAGTTCTGCCCAATATTGTAATCATGATATTGGTAATCTACTGGGCACTTTTGAGAATTAAGGAAAAAAAAATAAGGCAAAACTGCTACTCTCAAGATGTATGTGTGAAGATAATGAATATTATTATCCTCTCTTTAAAGACTGAGAGGCTGTGCATAAATGCTTTACCTAAGGCCCCAAAGGAGCCTGTGTTTGACTAGGGAGCTGAACTTGAATTGTACCTGACTTTAATCCTGTGTTCTGACTGTACCTCCCTCATTACCCACCTGTCCATTTTCATTAGTGCTCATATCCATCAACCTCATTAATAAATATGTTTGAGCTTTTTATCATGTCTACTAAACATGAAACTTAATCAAGACCTGGACTGGAAATCTTTACTTGCCTCAAACGCCCATTGCCTAAAATTGCCATAATTTACGCTGAATGTGAGCTACATTATGACATTAACCATGACTCAGCCATTAACCTCATGTTATGGTCACAGAATCACAAGTGATTGAACTACTGGTTTTTTTTAAGGAGCTAGTGCCTGGGGCTGGAAATTACTGTCCCCATAGGGGACAATCCCATGGTAGTTTCAGTCAGTGTATGACAGCATGTCCATGGCTTTGCATTTATGGGTACTCCTGAAAGATATTTCCATTTCTTTTCTTTCACTGGAACCAACACTTATATGTCCTTCAAAACAGTTCAGAGAGACAAAATCACTCCATATGTTGTGTTTGGTTTGCTTGTTTTTTTTTTTTCCTTTTTTTTAAATTTTTATATTTATTTTTTGTTGTTGTTTTTAAGGCACTAGCTTGACACTCTGAACTGGCTCTCTTGAATGACTGGAGTCATTCAAGAAACAGTGTTAGCACATCAGAAAGCACAAGATCATTGACTGCTCTGGTTTATGCTGTTCAGTAACCTGAGCTGAAAGTCTGATGGTTGCCCATAAGAGCTGGGAAGGTCCCAAGTCCTTGACATGCAAAATAAAAATTACTAACTAGAGGACCACTGAAAACTAGCTAGGAGCAGACAAATGATCAGTGTCTGTCTCAAATGAAGACCATAACTTCTTATAACTATCTTACTTGATGATGTGACATTGTCCTACCCTGCCAACAGAACTCGTGTTGGACTTGGGAACAGTGACTGGAAAGATTATGAACCTAGTTACTAGCTCCTGTTAAAGTTGCTGCCTGAGTTCATCAAGGGATATGTTTGCTTGGTGATTGAAGTTTAAAACAGAAATATATGATACATTAGATTGCTGTCCCTGGCTATAGATACTTCAGGAGTAGACCTACTACTTACTTTGCTGCCTCTGTAATATAGATGATCTTTTGCAGGGGAGACAGGGGACAGAGGCTGGGAAAATGAATTCTTCAGCTTACGTGAGAAGGAGTACTAGAGTCCTTGCCAATGGTTTAACACAGCTGCCACCTGCAGCTCCTGCTGGTGAAGAAGACCTCATTTAAGAAGGATGTATTTAGGAAGGATTATTACAGCGGCACTGGAATATTGAAAATACAGAGGGAAAAATTAATGGTTTTTTGTATTTGCTGCACAATGTAATTTCAAGTTTGACTGGAATAGTTGATGAGTTTGGATCAAATTTAGTTAGAGTTTTGGCAGGAAAAAAGAGAAAATAATGTTTACTTTTAATTTAAGAGAGTTTGCTCTCTGTCTTCAGAAGCATTTATTAATCCAGACTTCTTTGCTTTAGTATTACTGCCCTAACCTTCTACCAAGGGGTATTAGTTTAGGAGCTCTTGTTGTAGGTGTTCTATTTTTGAATAACTAATTAAATACTAATCTGAACAGAAGTTCTTTAATCATCAGGTGATAAAGACAGTCTGTCTTCCTTCAGTTCATTTTTGTGACTGAGGACTAAGCTGGGTTAGGGACTAAAGAACTTTCACACCTGCATAGGAGCTTTCATTCAGCCTCAAATGTAGCTTCTCACTACAGGTAAGGGTATCTGAGCAGTGACCTGCTGACCTTAAGAGCTCCTTCTGATCATCTTGTCCCTTACAGCAAAATCAAGGTGAATCTGTTCTCAAGATGAGACTGTTTATGAGGTTGAACAACTGATCCTACCAAACTGAACCCTGACTGAAACAAATCCAATCCTATAAAAGCAGTGATTTATTGGAGTTGCCTTAGAACCCAGAAGAGAGGCTGTAAAACAGAAAAGTACTATAGCTTGTGGGTAAAGGAAAAGACCACATGGACAAGAACAGGTCTTCAGCAGACATAACTCAGATCTGTTGGATCTGTTGAACATGTTTTAAACTGGATCTCAGGGAATAGCAGAGCCAGCTGTGCCAGAAGTTGTAGAGAGCTGTACATGTGGGTGACAGCATGGCCAGCATAGCAGTGGCCTCACACATGTGGGATGCAGGCCCCATGGTACCCCAGCAAGAAGAGAAGAGCAAATCCAATGATAGTACCGCATCGGCCACAACCCAGATCACTGTGTGGATCCATAGGGGTGGGGCAGGTCCAGGGACAACTTGGAAATCAAATGAAGGTCAGGATCAGAAAGGTGGCCAGCAGAGACACACCACCAAGTAGCTCAGGCTGAGTGCAAATGCATCTCTGGAGCAAAAAGGGAGGGATGGGGACCAGCAAGGCTTATCCCAGCATATCTTGCACAGCCCTCTCACAGTGTCTTCGTCCTAGGTCCCAGGGTGGCTGTGCCATGATAGCACTGCCTCTTAGAGCAGGCAGGCAGTCACTGTTGAGAGGAGCTTGCAAAGCCTGATGGAACCCTCAGGGCAAAGCACTGGATGACAAAAATGGGCCCATAAAGTCCTGGTGTAACTACATCTTTATGTTATTCAGCTGAGCTCTCTCCTTCCCCATACCAATTCTGTCCACTCCCATCTCTCTTTTCAGCTTTTGTTACCTTCAGCCATGCCTCTGCAGTCTGGGATGCCAGTTTCTCAACTAGGTCCCTGAAGTCTTGAAAGTTAAAAAAAAATTCCCAAAACAACAATAAAGCCTCTTCCCAAAACTTTTAAATCTCCTCAAGCAGATATACCTAACTGGTAGGAAGATTGTTGGGAACACTGGAACTTAAATTGCCTTTACTGCCAAAGAAAACATGTAATCAAGACAACCCATCAGACATGAGGAGGGTCCTTTGTGGATTTTAGCCTTCTAATATGGATAGTTCTCTTCCTGTTGCACTCATTACATGTGTGTTTAATTTGAGAATACATAACCTGTTTGCATTTTTCATCAATAGTATTGCCAAAGTGCCTTCATCTGCTTAGAAGAAAACTATGTTAAAACCAAACCAAACCAAACCAAAACAAAGAAAATATAGTAATAATAAAAAAGCATAGGTGGGCATTTGCAGTAGATTGTTTCTTTCCTCTGCCTCCAATGGGGTTTTCATGTTCCTGAAATGTGTTGCAGTACTTTAAGTCCCTTTGCTTAAGCCACTTTCCATAACATTACACAGTAAATACAGAGGACTAATAATAACACAGACTGATGGTTCACAGAGGGAGGTACTTTAGAGGGTACATAGAAACAAAGGTGCTTTCCTAGGATTGTTCTGCGGAAAAGATTAATTTGGCATATAAATCTATTACATAACTTAAATGCGCTGGATTATCACTGCTAACAATAAAAACAACAATAACTTTGCTGCCTGAAGTTTTCTCTGGCATTGCACAGTAATTATCTGACCTATGTCTAAGATCATGGCATATTGTGGTTATATTTCAAGTTGTTAGAGACTAATTATTGAATGTATTATGGCTGCATAGAGTTTTTTAGAAGAAACTCCCCAAAAAACAGAATCCAAGCTCTTTTATGGACTCAATATCTGTAAAACTAACAAAATACCTTGGAGTTATGCTATTTTAATCCTCAAAATCTGCAGTGGATAGAGAGAAAAATCTAGTTTTAGCTATGTCTTGTAGTCCTGAAAAGTTTTCTTCTTCTTCTTCCTATCAAGGCTGCAGAATGCACACAGCAGCAGATATGCTTGACGTTATCTGTAGGAGGATAAAAGCCCACACAGCAGCTACTCTGTGCTGGACAATTTTGAAGCTGTTGGGAACAGTTTCTGTCCTTTCAAAGTATTACCGCATACACATCAGGGGCTGTGGTACTTTCTGATCTAATTTAATCACTGTAATATGGAAGATAATCTTTCAGACTACTGCACAGTGTGGGATTTGGGTCTGGCACCCTTCAGTTTGGAACATCGGTACTCCAAGACAGCATCACTTACAAAAATAGAACCCAAATATAAAGAAAGAAACAGAGCTAATTATCATAACTTCAATAACTAAAAATTTGCAGAAGAGAAAGAATAAAAAAAAAAGAGGAAGAATGACATGGCTCAATATTGAACTGAATGTTGTTCAAGACTTTTCCAGTGAAACAGAGAATTTTTCTAAGGCACATATAACAGGGAAAATATTAAATAGTTTTAAGAGGTATGTATTTGACTTCTGTGGCCAGGTGTTTGGTAGCCGGGGAGTCTATGGGGGAGACTTCTTTGAGAAGCTGCTGGAAGCTTCCCCATTTTCAGCAGAGCCAATGCCATTTGGCTCCAGGCTGGACTCACCGCTGGCCAAGGCCAGGCCAATCAGGAGGGATAGTAACGCTTCTGTGATAACGTATTTAAGAAGGGGGAAAAAAAGTAGGGGCAGATGAAGATGGGAGCTAGAGAAGAGCAGAGTGAGAAGTCATGAACAACAACAATGAAGACACCAAGGTCAGTGGAGAAGGAGGGGGAGGAGATGCTCCAGGCACCAGAGCTGAGGTTCCCCTGCAGCCCGTGGTGAAGACCATGGTGGAGCAGCTGTGCCCCTGCAGCCCATGGGGAACCACAGGGGTGCAGAGATCCACCTGCAGCCCATGGAGGAGCCCATGCTGGAGCAGGTGGATGCTGGAAGGAGGCTGTGATCCCGTGGGCGGCCCATGTTAGAGCAGGGTCCTGGCACAGGCCTGTAGTCCATGGGGAGAGGAGCCCACACTGGAGCAGGATTCCTCCTGATAGGACTTGTGGCCTGTGGGGGACCCACACTGGAGCAACCTGTGCCTGAAGGACTGCACCCTGTGGAAAAGTGACCCACGTGGCAGCAGTGTCTGAAGAACTGTTGCCCGTGGGATGGACTCACTCTGGAGCAGTTTGTGCAGAACTGTCTCCTGTGGGAGAGACCCCACGGGAAGCAGGGGAAGGATCCTCTCTCTCTCTCTCTGAGCCATGATGGAAACAACATCTGACTGCAATCCCCAGTCTCATCTCCCTGGGCTTCTTGGGGGAGGAGGTAGATCTTGGAAGGAGGAGGTGAGGGGGGAAAAGGTGTTGTTAAGATTTACCGTACTCCTCATTGTTAAGCTCTGATCTTGACAATAATAAATTACTAATATCCCCACTTGGAATCTGTTTTGCCCGTGACAGTGATCGGTGATGGGGATTCTTATGGTCCTTATCTCAAAGTCGTGAAACCCTCTGTTTTTTTTTTTTTCTCCCTTGTCCATTTGCAGGGTGGGAGTGAGAGAGTGGCTTTAGTGGGTCCTTGGAGCTCAGCCGGGGTCAAACCGCTACAAGGTAGCATTAAGATATTTTATGATTTGTCTTAATTTCCTAATCTTTCCCAAAGCCAATCCCCAAATTCATTGAAGAAACAAGTAAAGCTTTATTAGATAACAAGTGCTGAATAATATATGTTGAAATCCAGGGTAGAAATATGTATTGTATTTTAACATGCATAAAGCTTTTAACTTGTGGAGTGCCATTTAAAAACCCCATATTAATAAACAATACTCATTCCTGTCTTGGAATGAGTATAATCACAGCCTAACATTTTTTATGTAGCTTGCTGAACTGTGCTAGCATTTAGATGCCTGTTTGATGGATGACTTAGAAATAATGTAGATGTTTCTTCTAGGAAGTAAGCTGCATTAAGGGTCTTTTAAAGTTTCTTTGTTAAAGGAAACACAGAGTTTCTTGTTGACTTTCTGCCACAGTAGTTAATTAGCTGAGATCCATTCAAAATGCTCAGGTTGTCAATATAATGCTTTATTTGAATAAAAAACCTGAAGAAACCTTATGTTCTCCAGGCCTTTTCTGTGATGTCCATTAATCAAATAAAAGCTACACAGCTTCTCACTTACTTGTTGACCATCACAACTGCAATAAAACTATCACAATGGATAACGACAGTTAACTGTATGAACTCACCAAATCATAGAATCGTAGGGCCATAGAATGGTTTGGATTGGAAGGGACTTTAAGGATTCGTCTAGTTCAAACCCCACTGCCAAGGACAGGGAACCTTTCACTAGACCAGGTTACTTTGAGCACTGCCAGGGATGGGGCATCCACAACTTCTCTGGGTGAGCAGAGAAGTTCTGCCTCATAGTAGAGAAGTTTCTTTCTGACATGAACTCTAAACCTACTCCCATTTCAGTTTAAAGCCATTCTCCCTGTCCTGTCACTACATGGCCTTGCAAAAAGTCCCTCTCCAGCTCTCTTGTAGACTCCTTTAGGTATTGGAAGTCTTCTTTAAGGACTCCCTGGAGCCTTCTCCAGTCTGAACAAGACCAACTTTCTCAGTCTGTCTTCATAAAAGAGATGCTCCTGTCCTCTGATCATCAATGATTAGGAAATATTCATATTATAAACACTGGTACATTAGAGATATTCAATATCTGTAGACGTAAAGCAGAAAACTAAACATTGCTTTTTACATTTCAGACATTTGGAACAATGGTATCTATATTTAATGTTAATATCTATTTATGTCGTAGGGTGGGACACTCCCATGTGTTGTGGAAAAAGGTGACTTTGGGTTTTAAAAACAGAGACATATCTTCTAACGAGAAGTATTCAGGTGTGTGTATTGCTGTGAATAAACTAAATTCTCTTGAGGAAAATATAGAGCCATTATGCATATCTAAGGAATGATATAGAATAATGTTTAAGATCAAGGCTGGAGATTACTTCACTGAAAACTGCATTTAAACAAAGTATTTCAATGACTGAATTTGTCACAAGCAGACCACTTCTCCTCCAACATCATCTTTTCATGTACCATTTCTTATCAGGCTAATCTCTGATGATTTTGCCAGGAAATGCATTTTCCTTTAGGCAACATCTCCCATCAGTGGTCAGCACATCTCATATTAGAACTGGAAAATACAGACAGTTCATAATAAAATCAGAACTGTAGTATAATAGTCATTATGTATGTATTCTACCAAGGTTGGAATTGTAACAGATACTGTATTAAAATCTGTAATTATTTTGTTGATAAATCTCCATTCTAAGCAGAAAAAGGAAAGATGAAATTAATTTAATTAATTAATTTAAATATTCAGTATTTTTTTCACTTGATAAACTACAAAATTCATGGAGACTCAACTCCTAAAATTCTCCCTTTAAGTTTGGAATTATATATGCTGTCATGAACTCTAAGCCAAAGTAAGAAACTGAGGGTTTTTTGCTTAAAAAAAAAGGAAAAAAGATTTTATTCAGAATTATGCAAATGCTTAAGCATTAAAATTATAAATAGAATATTATAAAATATTACACAATTATACAGTATTATTCATATTACACCTTTCTATTGCATTATTCTTATTGTGCAGTGTAGTTGCTGTGTTGCAAAATAATGTGAAAATAATTAAGAACTTACATAGATTAAAATTAAAATATTTAAAGTGCCTAAAATAATATTTCCCCAAAAGAGTTTGGATTTGTCTTGACAACAATGCCTTCAGAGGGTTTTTTATCAGCTTTATCTTTCTGGTGCATTTGCAATTGCAAATCCCTTATCCAAGATGTATCTAGCGATGCAATGCACATATGTTTGGGGAATACAGCAAAGGAAAAATTCAATTCACCATTCATCCTGCCCCTAGAATTTCAGCTGATGATCAGCAGAGCTAGCTAGCAGGCACACATTGGAAGAGATTTAACCTGTGACACCACTGCTATTTCAGACCTCAGCCTTCCCCACAAAAGCTGAACAAGTAAATTTATGTCAATTTTACTGTCAAAAAGAAGTCTTGGATTTTTTAATATATGCTAACAGAAGCATATTATTAAATATACACATAGTTATTAATAGCTGAGTTTTCAAAATAGCAAAGATCTCTTGAATACAGCTCATGAAATTGTAGCTGGCACAGCTATATACCTGTGCAGTATAATGTGGGCTGGCTTGCTCATGTGTGCACTGTGTATATATATCTCCAAATTATAGCAATGTATTTGCATTTCAGCAGTATTACTTCAACAATAAAGTATTATTCAAGGTGAAGAAAAATTTCCTACAGCTGATATTGAAGTATATTGCTAATTGTAGGATGCATCTCTGCCTCCTTATCCTTTCTAACTTTACATTTACAGTGGGACAAAAACATGCACATGGCCACTTACTGCAGATGTGCTGTAAATCAAGACCGTGATTTACTGTATAAATGGAGAAGGAACTGTTTCTAGTTTCTAGTTATGAAGGGGTCCTGGCACAACCCATGAATGTTACTTTTATGTTAATAAATGCTCTTTTGTTCTTTCTCTGTCTCAAGAGAACTTTTGAAATTAAACAGAGTTCAGACCCAACCCCTGTCACCTTGCAGTGCGGAACACTAAGCAGATATTTACAGCCAATGCAGGGTACCTATCACTGGTATTTGGAGTGGCTGGCACACAGCACTAAAGTCGTTTATATTGGCACTTACTAGTTACCCAGAAATTTGGTTTCTGGGTGTTGATATTGAAATTCACACATTTCCTACTGTCTTCATTGTGTAAATCCTTTTCGTTTTTTTGTTTTTGTCTTCCCTTGGTAGATTTCTGTCTCCTGCACAGGGAACTATCTCTGCCTTTGGTATAGAAGTCATGTCAAAGACGTGGCCAGAAGAAAGATAAAAGGAAGCTTTTTGTGTTGATTTCAGCTCTTTGGGTCAGCGCTGGATGAAAAGGCTGCTCCAAACTCTCACAGCAACTGAGGGAGTTGTAAATATTTTCACACCAATCCCTCTTTTATCTGCAAAGAAAGAGCTGGCTGGGCTTAAAAATAATGAAAATAGAAGTATGCTTAAGGAATTTCAGCAAATCTTAGTTGAAGGAAAACTGCAAAAGTAGGACAGAAAGCTATAGTGGTATTATCAAAAAGTGATGCTGTCACGGTTGCACACTGGCTTCTTTCCGCTGGACTATAAGTTTGGTTGATTCTGATGGCAGAAAAATATTCAAATTATCAGATTTGGTGTAAAAACAAATGTAAATAACCTGTTTGCAATAGAAGAAACTACACAAGTTCTGATTTGAAGCTAAATACATATGGACATTTTCATACAGTGTACGGGCTGGCTGCTGTTAACAGATGTAGTGACTCACATACTGGGCCCCATGGGAAGGCCATTGCATAGTGTTTTTAGGGGAGAAAACACAGGCCATATCTAGGTTTGTGACAATTCCCTGATGGCCTCCTTGATAGCGACAGCAATAATTAGCATAAATAGATTTTTAGCTCTTTAATGCCTCTGACAGTATATTGCATTAAGAACACATTTCCATACAACTTGCTATAACTTTTTTATGTTTTATATGTGATTTATTGCTACTTATTATTTATTATGAATTTTTCTATTGTGAATATATTTGCACAGAACTACTCTTTAGGGAAGGGTTGTCTCAAAGTGGAAAATGAAGTAACTGTGAAGTGACTGCTCCCAGTACAGAATATAGCTATTATATAGTCAGAATACATCTATTGAAATTCAATGTATAGCTCTGTGATTTGACTTACTTCCTAACTGGTTTTAAACTATGGAATCGACATGTTCAATGGCAGGGCTGTCTGCCAGCTGTGATGTTCAAAAAGGTAAAGGTCTGTTCAGATTAAAAGTTTTCACCTGCAATCTTTGTGTGTGCAGTGAATGCACTTGTCTTTCCTGTGTTAGCAGAATAAATAGGAATAGTTAAATTGTTGCAAACGACTGATGGAGAGATGGTCAGGCAAGTGCAAATTGATGAAATATTTCTGAGTGTGACCCCATATATATATAGCCTGTATAAGTGTGTACAAACACTCTTTATCATAGGAAGGACAGTAAGTATGGCTTACTAAACCTTCAGCTGTGTGACAGACCCGGTTTATCATCTCCATTGTAGAATGCTT
>WEIV01021470.1:27110-40002 GCA_013390005.1 Calyptomena viridis
GATGGTGCTTTTAACCTACGATTTCCAGGAACCATAGTTTGAGAAACCCTGGAATACAGAATGCTAATACACATGTGCTATCCCTAGAAAAAGCTTCTCTTTAATGTTTCATAATGCAATTTCTAAATAGTTTTTTAGTGAAAGTTGGTGCTTGGATCTAATTTCATATAAAGAATAAGGGCTCAGAGCACTTGTATTGGAGTTGTTCCATGTCCACCCAAAGAATATTAACCTTTTCTTTTCCTGCTAAAATTCTCTGTGGGGTNCTGGGTACGCTGGGTAAACAACACAATGGAATTATACAGATAGTCTCTCCCTCACCACATGTTTAAATTATGCAACAAATGTTTGATTGGTGGCTTGTTTGCACTGAAATGTGCTTGATCACTTCATCTTCCTGGTAAAAGAGAACATTACTTAAAGGGAAGTGACTTAGAAAATAATACAACAGCACACAAAAATTTGGCAGCAAAATCATCGTGGGAGATTGAAGCATCATCTCTACTATAAGCGAGTAACCCCGAGAACTGGAAGCAAAGGATTTCAGATAGCTTGGGAATTTGGCTGCCTCTGTGGCAGATACAGTAAACAGCTTCAGAAACGATTATGTATTTCTGCTAATCACTTAGGCCATAAGATAACAGCTAAGCTGACATTTTGTGTGCAAGAAGTGAAACTGCTTACTCCTGTTCCCTGTTTTCTGTAGTTTTTGCAGTACAGTGACTGACAGCATTGCACCCTCAGTGCAAAAACATTACAGCATGTTGGCAAAAAGACAACCTTGAGACTTATGTGCTCCCAAATGCAAGTCTTCTCCAAAATTTTATCATGTTTTAAAATGAGAAATGTTACTATCTTCTCTGTGCCTCCTCTAGTAAGAATGCAAAGAGTGCAAAAAGAAAGGAAGTGGAAGGTTACTTGGGCTTTCTTTTATTTTAGAAATGTGCCTGGCACTTGCTCTTTAGCTTGCTCTCTTATCACACTTCAATATGCAGTTCCATCACTGCTGTTTAGTGGTAATTTCATGACTTGGTGTTAGAATTGGCTTTGGTATTAGAACTAATGAAACGTTTCTCCCTCCTCCTTATCCACAGTTTTCCCTTTTTTTTTTGCACTCAGAAATTGTTGCACCCCACCTTTGATGATAATATTTTTAACAAGACCACATTGTAATTTTCATTGATTATATAAGCCTTATTGAAGAGAGTTCCCTTTGGGGAGAGATAGAAGTAGTGTTATAACTAAGTCTTATTATGTGAAGAACCATTACTCTTGAAGTCAGATAAAAGTTTACTTTTCACCAATTGATGTAAAAACTCACTATTCCCCCAAACATGAATTTATACTGTTTCAGACCATGATCTTAGACATTCAGAAATGTGCTTCTCATGGTCTCTCCATTTTTCTTTACTAAGAAATGCAGAGGACTGAAATTATCTATTCATGGTTTGAATGTAATATCACTCATAGTCTGTAATGTTTCTTCTGATCTTATGCTTTTTCTTAAATTACAATTAGTTTTAAGGTACTGAATACATCACAAGTATCACTTTGCAAGTATCACAAATATCACATTTCTGCATGCACATGAATAGATGCTTACAATTATTACCTTGGTTAATTTTACAGGCAAATGTGTGATTTTAATGCTGAAGAGAGGCTGCATATGGTCTTCAGCAATGCATTCTACGTATCTCAATGGTGAACATCCATAGTCTCTTTGGAAGAAGCACATCTAAAATAGGAAAAAAATTGTGTAAAAATGCTGGCAGTCCATCCTTTCCTCTAGTGAATTTATGGAGATTTTGCCAAGGGGTGAGTGAAAAATTCTCTTGAAATTTTGCTGAGTGCTTCCATCAATGATAAGGAAAGTGTCAAATCACATAAGGAGTAAATATGGAAAGTATATTCCATTCAAGTATTTTGGGAAGCATAGAAAGAAAAAGAAAACACCTAGAGACATGAGAAATAAGCTATATGGTGATAAAGGAGAGTAGAGGTGGATGTTTCCATAGGAACCAAGAGAAAAGAGATTTGTCTATGTTCAGAATCACTTGCATGACATTTAGAAAGGGGTCAGTGAGTTTCTTGGTAAATTTTTCCTTTTCTTTATGCTCTTAAAAACTCTTTAGATACTTGGAAAGTAAAAAGAGCTTGAAAGGTAGACATGACTTAAGACTAGGGTAAATGCAAAGTTAATGTTTCTTAATTTACACAAGGTCTTCTATGATATCAAATATCTTTAAGTGATAATTAATGCATATGTTTGTAAGGAGTTGATGAGTTGATAACTAGGCTACATGTGTCTTCTTTGGAAGAAGGGTCTGTGTGACATGGAACATTACACTTTTCCTTCTGCAGAATGTTGAGAAGGGCAAGTAATTCTTACCAAAACAGTACTAGACAGAGAAAATATTACTATTTCTATGTCCCTAGGTGTACTGATTAAAATATTTTTTCCTACATGTGGATACTCTGACACATGCCCAGGCAGAAAAATGTGATTTTTTTAAAGAACAGAACCCAAATGCTTCTGAAGTCCAGATATTCCAGGAGAAGGAAGTATGTGAGATTTGCTGAAAGAGATCTGTTGCTGAAAGCTGGCAAAGCTAGGTAGGAGTTAGCAATGCATTGCAGAGGCAATAAAAAACAATGTGATCTTGTGTACTAAACCAATGGAAAAATCTTTCTGCACAGCAGCATAATGATTATACCTCTCTAGCCAGATCACACCTGGACTATTGCCTTCAGTTCTACCACCTATGGCAAGGTACCAATAAATACAGTTACAGTGGTAGAAGGAAGGAGTTAAAGATGAGGAGCAATTAAAATGTATCCACCATTTAACTTAGCCCAACAGCAAATATGGAAATGGATGAGCTAAGATAAATATAATTGTGAAACAGTGTGAGTAAAGGATACAAACTTAGAATGACATTATGGTTAAATAAATATAGGCTGCATATGAAAACAGTTTATTTTTTTCATGGTAATATTTTCCCCATGGGAATGCCATCATTTTTACAGCAAATTTGGGGAAAACCCTGGAGAGCATATGTCAGAAAGAAATCATGAGCTTATAGTTTATAACAATGCTTTTAGCATATCTTTCTCATTTCACCTTTTTTTTTTATTACTGTTATATGAATCATATTTAGTTCAATGCAAGAGGAAGGGGAATAGTGATTTGCAGGAAAGAGGGAGAGTTGTAGGTTTGTGTTCCTCATCAGGTTCACAAATGATTACAAGAGTTAATTTCTTTTTAATGAGGAATAAAAGGAAAAATATGGAATGAAATAAAGAACAGTGAGAAGAAGGCCTGAGTGCTCAGAGTTCTACCATGAAATCATAGGAGCTTTATCATGTGACATTGAATGGGACATCTTCTCAAGGAAATTAATTTTCCAGAAGTCTGGACTTATTTTCTCTACGGCTTGAATTTCTGTAGACCCCAGAGACAAGGTTTCTTGTAATGCTGCTTTCTTAAGGCGACACATCAAAGAAAAGCTTTGCCTAGAGTTAACATTAAGAGTTAGTGAGAAGAAATACACCAGACAGCCAGACTGTCTGTTTTGGAGTCCCTCTAGACTAGTGGTGGCATGAATATGGCCAGGCAGAAGCCAGTCAAGAGCCTGGTTTGATTGGAGTAGCTTGTTACCCTTTTCACTTCTGTTTAAAACAGTTGTTAGCCTGTCTAAAATGGGTTTAAAATTAATTCTTGACAAACTCATATATAGTCTCAAGTCCATTATTCTTTCACCATCATGGAGATTATTGTTGTACTGCAACCCATACTAGGATCTTGAAAATAGCATACTACAGAATGTCAGAAAGTCAGTCATGTAAAAACTCAAGAAATAAGGTAGTAAAGAAAATTCACGTTATCCTGACTGGCTTTGCCAGCTGGTTTAAATGAGAGTGATAAAGTTGTGTTTCCTTCACTGGCACTGTAGTTCTTTCCTTAGTTTTCTATAAGCCTGTTGTGGAAGACAGAATTTAAATGTCATGGATCATTGCCAACAGAAAAATGAAACTTCTCTTGGGTGGGAGCAGAGAATGTCAATAGCTTGTCTGAGCCTCGGATTCATTTTGCAAACACGCAACTCAATTCAAGGAGATTTAGTAGGATGAGATAAACAAGTGTTGACAAAACGTAGAAAAGAAACAGACTTTCACATACTTGTGGAAGGTAGGTAAGCTGCTTCTCTGAAAAGGAGCACTTTAGAGGCTGATCTCATGCCAGACTTAAGCTGCAGATTGCTATGTAGCTTGTCTGTGTTTCATTCCTTTCCTTGGGTTAGGTATGGTTTCTCATCCTTCAAAAATGAAAGGCAGATTGGCAGAAAAAAGAGGAGAGGGAATTACGTCTTTTTCTCCAGTTTTGATGGTATCAGAAACTGATAGCATCATCACTGATTTATGTGACAGCTATCCATACACAAATCAAGACAGTCTGAAAATACACATAAAGGAAAGCCCTTGATTTTATTGCTGCATGTTAAGTGGAAAAATTCAGCTCTGAAACTCTTTTTAAAGTACAGTTGTCTTTTACTTTTTTGGCAAAGCATCATTACAAAGTTCTGTGCTTCTAGGCTAAGAAAGAACACCTTTCTAAAAAAAGATTGAAGGATGAAGCTCTCTGAGCTATTTTACTCCCTGATTTAGTAAATAGATCTTAACTGTATAATTTCCATTATTAAAACTAATCATGCCATTCAAGTATTTATCTGAAACGGAGTCCTATGCATTACAGAGACCATATTTTCCTGAAGAGGAAATAAGATTAGGGCTTTGCAGACAGAATTATCAGTTCTGATTGGGTGGATTTGATGTAACATTTATTTCTCATTTTGAATCTTCTTCCTGTAAAATTAGATCTTATTATTGGATTTCTCATCTTTCATGATTGTTTCTGTGTACTTGCTACCTATGGCATCTGTACAGAAGCACTAATTCAGACTACTAGTCAGCCTTCAGTTTGAAATAACTTTTCCCATGTAGATTAAGTCAGGTTTTAACCAGTATGACTGCAGAATTCAGTTCAGCTCAAAGCGAGTAATAATCTAGTGAGTTTGTATTAATATGAAAGACACTGGGACTTGTTTTCTCAAGTGGGATAACAACTGGTAAGGTTACTACATGTATGTAGCTTTTTGCTTTTATCAAGACCCATATGACATCAGTAATGCAGAGGTTGAATGATGGGTAACCTGTCAGGGCATAGAAAAAAAGATAGAAATGCTCTTCTTGCATGCATCCTGTACATAGTTTCTCATTGTATAGATTTTTGTATCCTTGGTTAAGACCGAACATTCATGAAACTAAAGAGGAGCTCTATCTGTAGACATATATAAAAATCTCTATCTAAATTGTGAAGTATGTATGGCAAGTAAACATGAAAATTAAATGACTGAAGAGATAGTTTCTTGTATACTTTCAAAGTCCTTTGTGTACACAGATGTCCATTTGCATTTGCTGCTTGCTGTAGAAAGTATGTTGTGTCTGTGAGAATCTATATACAACTCAACTTCTTAAAAATGAATTTCTCCCTATGTAGATACTGTATTTCCCAAAGGATCAGCTATTAGGTTTTCTTAAATCCTCTTCAGATTAACAACATAATTCAATCCAAACTCTAATTCTCACAAACAGCGCTCACTATATGTTATGGTGTGTTACAACTGTTTTAGCTTCTGTCTGGGAACTAATTGTATCTTGAGCCCTATTCCTACATACATTTTTCTATATGTTTTCAACCCAAGCAAAATAAATTAGGTGGAGAAAAAAAATGATGCAAGACTTAGACTTCTCTTTGTGATTAACAGACCACAGGTATTTTATGTTGTCTGATGAAAATAGTGCAAAAATGCTGACTGTACTATATATACAACAAACAACTTCAATCAATTTCAATTATCATGTTAATAAAACCCTTATATTAAGTATATGTTCTCATTTAAAATTTTCCTAAAAAAATGAATGGAAATGTAACTCAGCTAACAATTATCATGATTCTTCTAGCAGTAGGCTGGACCAAAGACAAAATTCAACACTGTATGTGGTCCATAACTGAAGCTGCGGTGAAGGAAGGTGAAGTACTGCTCAGTGAACTTTATGATACTCAGTGACTACCTTGTGTTTGTATCTCAGAGCCATCTGTGCCCTTCAGCAAGCCTTGAACCTGACTGTTGTGCCATTAAGGAAAAAACTCAAAAAAACAGGATGACATCCATAAACCAACTCAAGGGTAAAATAAAGGCCATCAAGAAAAAGAATCAAGACCATCATATTTATAGGCAAAGAGTCTGCACAAAATTTTCCTTATTCATTGTTCAATAACAACAATTTCAAAGACTATATTTCCATTTACTTTGACAACAAACACATTCAATCTATAGTTATTGAAGCTGGTTATTTCAATATCAATTTTTTAGCAACATTAACATGAATGCTGATTGTTTTTAAATGCACAACAATGTCTTTGTCACTAATTTTAGAACTAATTTTAATTTGAACTTGACATTAATATAAACATGACAATGCCACTTTGCCACTATGTATTGCCATCATGTATTTTTATTGTCTCATGGGAACTGGCAGAATATGATTCATAATGACAATATTAATATAAGCCTATGAATAACAATAAGGATTTATAATAATATTAACATACATAATGTCATCTGTATTGAATCTGTCCACATTAATAACTTACAGTTTTTTCCCTATGTGGTATACATTTTCATGTGTCTATAAATGTCTTTAATATACATTTATGATTACTCTTAAGCCTATGCATAGTCTCTTTTATTATGCAAATATAGGTAATACCGTACACTCAAAGAGAGCAACTCTTGATACGTCACTTTTATCTTTAATAAGTCCTATAAAAAGCAAGTAGGTTAAAAACTCATCCCCATTAATTAATATTGGTTTGCATTCTCCAACTAAAAATGTTTGTAGTAGAGGATGTCTACAGAGATATTACATCTCTCTCTCTCTCTATAAAATCTCTCAGAAAAAAAAAACATGCAAAAAAATGATTAAAAAAAAAAGAAAAGGAAGAAATTTACAGCTTAGAGTGAAAGTTTTATCTCTACATACATCCAGTTACAATTGGGAACAATAAGCCACAAAGGCTGTTCTAAATGATGCATAGTTGTTCGAGGGCATATGGTACATTTCACTTTTAACTGAGACTTCTACCCTTTTAGTGCTTTATG
The DNA here is from genome assembly GCA_013390005.1 of Calyptomena viridis. Lineage (NCBI taxonomy): Eukaryota > Metazoa > Chordata > Aves > Passeriformes > Eurylaimidae > Calyptomena > Calyptomena viridis. The sequence continues at coordinate 34,334 of WEIV01021470.1, forward strand.
TTAGAATCTTAATAAGATTTGTTAGTCCAGTTTGTTTTCTTTAAAGTACAGCTAAAAAAAGCCAAGGAGAAAAACTAGTGTCATAGCCATCTGTGAAAAGAGACAGCACAATAAATGTGTAGAATTGTGGAGATCTATATCAGTAATGATGAAGGTTTTTGGGGAAATCTTCACGTGCTGTTGATCTTCCGCTGAACTGGACTATCAAACACATCACTGACATAATATGGAAATAAAACCTTTTTTCTTCCATCGTCCTCCACCGTGTTTAAGAAGAAAACCTCATCTGAAGAGATCAGTAAATAAACTATCTGAAGATAAGAATATGAGAAATATGAGAATATGAGTGACATCTTTTAAAGAGTTTAAAAATTATCCTTCTCTTCTTGTGAGAGTGCAATCAAATTAAATAGTCCTTATTGTCCACATTGAGATAAAAGCTATCTGGAAGTGGAGACTTGGATTCAAAAATCTTTTTCTGAATATCTTTAGGAAATTTGTACGTTCATATTGAAACCAGCTTGGGAGCTTTTCTAAGAGGGGATGTAACCTAGTTGCTGAAACCTGCACAGCATGCCTAATGCAAAATTTCTGAGACCCAGTACCATATATCTTTCTTTAGCCTGTGTCATCACTCATTAGCAGATATAGCTTGTCATGTATGATTAAAAATATATTAATTAAAATTACTATGTCAAAAGGTTAAATATATGATTTATGCTATTTGATTATAAGTGCCTTTAGAGAAATATTAGACTAGATTCCTATTTACACCAGAAGATATATTCCCTTTTAACTCAGAAAGATGAGTTTTGCTAAGAGAAAAGAAGGACAGAGTGAGAGAATACTGCTTTTTTCTCAGAAATGGCTTCAAGGACCCTTCTACAGATATGTTTGTTTTGGGGTAGGCAGTGGGAACCCTACCCTGGGAACGAACCTAGCAACCATTGTAGCACATAGGGTACAAGGAGAGACCATGCTGCTTCTGGAAGGGACTTCCCAGACGTGCACTGCACCACTCCCATCCGTGGGACAACATAACCTGTCTGTCCCTCTTGGTGGCAGCTGTCACAGCCGAATTTAACAGCCAAGTGACACAGTGAGGTTCTGGCAGGAGTAAATCTGGGAGTGGGACCATTTCCCACTCCTCCTGATCTGTCTGCTGTTTAAATGGTGGTTTGTGTGTTTATGAGTGGCTTTAGTGCTAGGGTTGAATGTGGACAACTGTGATTCAGTTACAGGAAATGCTATATGCAATTACTACTATGGATGGCTACTTGTCATGGTTTGAATACTGGAGTACAAAACTGTTTCAGCAGTTGCATAAAACCCCCCAACTGGTAGAAGTAAAATTAATCAACATGTTAAAGAAACTTCCTAAGAAATTATACTTACTAGTGGCTTTGATTTTGGTCCTCCGGGGATCACATAGCATTCTAATGGGACCATCAATGTTTCACTTGAGATAGGATACAATTTACCACATACCTTTATTTAAAGTTGGGCTAGATTTCATGGAATTGACTAAAGAAATTATTCTGGTCTTGGTAATTTTTTACTATTTCAACTGTGTTGAATGGTGTGTTTGCTTACACTCAAGATCTTGAGATCTGAATCAAACCAAGTGAATCCTGGAAGCAATGGAATCCAATGCAGAGAGTGCCTTTTGGTCCTTGTTATTATTTAAAAACTATAAGATAGTAAGGGTAAAAGAAAAAGCAGCTAGGGAGGGAAAGTACATTGAGATGGCAAAGTTGGATGAAAATGATTCTTTTAGGTGTGTAGGTGTAGGTGCAAAGGAGAGATAGTTCATCTTTATTTTTCTGAACTGAAATTTTTGCCATTTATATACCAGTTGTACTTCCATTGCCCTTAAAACCTACTCTAAAGCCTAGTAATAAGTAGCTTAATTGATTTCAATGGTCTGTAACTCTAAGATTTTATCAGAGGGGCTTTAAGTCATGCACAAGCTGAAAATCATAGCTGATTTATTTAGGAAGTCATGGGATGGGGGGCTTGAAGGGGTGACTTTATCAAATTGAGATCAATATTTACAGCTGATGAAATGTAAAAGATATTTAGAAATACTTGCACCTATCTTTGGAAATGGTTTAGTGAGTTCTTGCCTGAATTAAATTTATTCTTTGGATCTTCTTCATTTTACAGACATTTATAAAGAGAGGGATTAAGTCAGTGGAGAACAATAGTTCTCTTCCCAGGAAAACTAACTGATACTGTTAATATATCAGATACAAAATACTCATGTTAACCTTTACATTGTCCCCTACTAGCTTCAGCAACATCATTAACTGAAGTGTGATTCAGTTCCCTGAGGATAAATTGTTCTATTTAAGAGGCCACATCAAGAACAGGACCTACACAAGTTGAGAAGAGGACTGTGCAGTTTTGCAGGTGCCTCTTAAAAAGTGGTATTTAAACAGGTGATGCAAACAAGGGGAACATAACAAGGGTTACAACTCCATTAGGATATACTGCCCAGTTAATAGCTGTTACTCCCATAAACCCCCTGCAACACCTATGTGAATAAGTGGTATATAAGTATATAAGTGGTATATAAGTGGTACTGAAAAGGTGTGAGAAAGCTGTAGACAGCTGAGCTGTCTATCTATTTGCCATAGGAAGAAAGAGACTGTGGGTGTGCATATAAATTAAACTATTGGCTGGTCTTCTGTACTATTTTTACTACTGTCAGTCTTCTCTGTGAAGTGTCTTTTCATGGCCTGTCTTCTTTGAAATGTAACCTCATGATTTAATGCAATTTAGAACTGTCCTGGCCATGGTGGTTTCAGAGCAGCATTATATGTTTCAGCCTCAGCAGTGAATTAGCTACATTGAAAACAATAAATTAAATGAATGTATAGAAAATGATTCAATCAGCAACTAGGTTTTCGCAAACTGTGGCACACTCAGGACAGCAATGGCTAAGTCTGTATATGTGAGAGACAGGGATTGAACAACAGAAGTCAAGAATTGCTGAGAAGGCATCAGCTATCTTTTTTCCAGAGTGGGAAAGAAAGGAGACACAGCTGCTGTTTCCTGGATAGCATGAGGTCATGAAGGTTTCCCAAAACACAGACAAAAGCTGCAACTGGAAGAATGTTGATGGTACGAAGATATCAACAACAATCTTCAATGCTGGGAGTGGATAGGACCTTCTGACTAATCAGCAATCCTTCAACAAACAATGAGGCCCTTATCTCACTACCCTCCAAATTTAGAAATGTTGACCATAGCATTCACAAAAAACTCCATATCTCCTTCTGGAAGAAAAACAGTATATACAGGAGTCAAAAAGTGAGAGAATTTGGGAGAGAAGCTTTCCATCCTAACCGCAGAGGAGGCCAACGGGCATCTTCCCTTCTCTTCCCTCTCACCCTGGGATGCCTGGTGAGATAAGCTGTAACTTATGCATGTTAACTGTTTGTCTTAGACTAACTCTTTGCTTTTCTTCATAATATTCCTAATAGACTATTTTGCTTTAGCACTTGTGTATATGTTTTCACCTTATGCGGTTTTGAACTGTGTCTTTTGTAATTAAGATTATCCCAACTATTAAAGGAACCCACTATCTATTTTGTCACAATGTATCTTAATAAAAATTGTTATCTCATAACTGTTTAGCATAAATCCTTATACAAAGGTTCTAACAGTTTTGTCAGTGGCAAAATAACACTTTGGGGAGACTCGCTGAGGGGTCTTTCACCTGTCTGCTGGTGAAAGCTTTCCCTTAAAGGAATATACTCTTTGAGCCGTGAATCTGATAAAGCAAAGGTTTCTTACTAAGAAATGCAATCAGACCGCTCAGCCAATAAGGGTTTCCGATTCCTGGAGCTCTGGAAGTGAAATAATTTTTTTTAAAGGTAGAGAGAGAATTCTCCCCCTTTGGAAGGGTTAGTTTAAACCTTTTCTTTTTCATGGGAGTATACTACCACAAACAATGTAATTGACATAATTTAGAAACAGTTTCAATAGAAATGCCATCTTTACTGGATCTTGACTTTCATAGTTACTTTGAATTATATACTTATGCTAAAAGAGTGACCAATTAATAAATACCACTCTATTTCAGCACAAAAATTGGGCCCAAGTAATGTTCGGACTCTGATTTAAAAAAAAAGAAAGGAGATTTAAGGAAATAAATACCCAGCATAAATTTCAGCAGTCTGAATTGCAACCCAGTGAAGGCAGAGTTTGTCTTAATGCCTATAATTGTTTTGGAGATTTCCCCTCTGAAGGCAGTTCAGCTTCTCAAAAAAACCCCTCTTTTTACTTTGTCCTTCTGTTTACCCTTATCCAAAACTATATGATCTAAGGCACTGTAATACTAAAATAATGAAAATTATCAACAGAATGTGTTGTGAGCTCAGTTATGCATGTGAAGAATTGAAATCAAGATAGAATTTAAAGGAATTGATCACAATTTCACCCAGAAGTCTGTGGCCCAGTAGGGAATGGAATGTAAGTCTTCTAAATCTAAGGTTAATTTCCTAACTTCTGACCAACTAACCTCTGTAANAATCAGACTGCTCGGCCAATAAGGGTTTCCGATTCCTGGAGCTCTGGCAGTGAAATAATCTTTTTTAAAGGTAGAGAGAGAATTCTCCCCCTTTGGAAGGGTTAGTTTAAACCTTTTCTTTTTCATGGGAGTATACTACCATAATCAATGTAATTGACATAATTTAGAAACAGTTTCAATAGAAATGCCATCTTTACTGGATCTTGACTTTCATAGTTACTTTGAATTATATACTTATGCTAAAAGAGTGACCAATTAATAAATACCACTCTATTTCAGCACAAAAATTGGGCCCAAGTAATGTTCGGACTCTGATTTAAAAAAAAAGAAAGGAGATTTAAGGAAATAAATACCCAGCATAAATTTCAGCAGTCTGAATTGCAACCCAGTGAAGGCAGAGTTTGTCTTAATGCCTATAATTGTTTTGGAGATTTCCCCTCTGAAGGCAGTTCAGCTTCTCAAAAAACCCCCTCTTTTTACTTTGTCCTTCTGTTTACCCTTATCCAAAACTATATGATCTAAGGCACTGTAATACTAAAATAATGAAAATTATCAACAGAATGTGTTGTGAGCTCAGTTATGCATGTGAAGAATTGAAATCAAGATAGAATTTAAAGGAATTGATCACAATTTCACCCAGAAGTCTGTGGCCCAGTAGGGAATGGAATGTAAGTCTTCTAAATCTAAGGTTAATTTCCTAACTTCTGACCAACTAACCTCTGTAATTAGTCTCCTTTTCCATGTCCCAGCTGAATGTGTCTAAATATAACGCTAAGATATTGTGTTGATCTTTGTCTGGTTTTGTTTTACGTTGGCTTCTTCCCATTATCACATAATTATTCTTTCTTTTATACAAGGTTTTTCTTTCCCTTATGAGGCATATCTAGAAAGTAAAGAAATAGATCAGTTGATTGCCAGGTTAGTCGACTCTAGTGCTCCACATCCCTAATGTTGATTCAAATTTTGACAAAATTGTGCACTACATGATTTTCAGACACAACAAAAATAAGTGATATAACATTACAGACATGAATTTCATGTTGATTTTCAAATGCATGATTCTTAAATCTTAATCCTAAATTAGGAAAAAAAAAAGAGAAGGGAAGGTTTGGGAAGGGAAGGTTTGGGAAGG
>WEIV01021470.1:40246-71942 GCA_013390005.1 Calyptomena viridis
AGAAGAGAAGAGAAGAGAAGGAGGAAAGAAAATCTGTTCACCAATCTTTTTCGTCATCAGAGGATCTACTGGATCTTGTAATGCATTAGTCTTGAAAGACATTTGATTGCCATGGTGTTCTGTCATCTTTAGTTGACCACATTCTTCCTTTCATTGCCCAATAGACTGGTCTGGTAGGACCTTATTTGGTTGGAAGAGTGAAATATTCTTTCTCAGATAGAATAAGGGCAAATCACGTCGTCTTCAGGAGCTTTTTACACAAGCCCCAGTTATGTCAAAGCAAAGCCTGGGTGAGACCATTAGGGATGGAATTTCTGAATAGATCTATAGAATCGTCTGAAAATATTAATGTTCTTGCTGGCTAAGACCTCCAAAATTAATTCTTCTACAAACAGATTTTCAGATTAGTGTTCTTTGAACCCATATGACCACAAATTCATACAAGAAGTATCTTACCCCACTCTCTGTTGATCTCAGTCCTTCTTTAAATATTCAAAATTTTAGCAATCATAAATATCCAAATGTGTAGAAGTTTCTGCAGTCAACTGAGGCTGACTGAGCTTTTTGATCTCCTAAAGATCTGAGACCATTTTGTAGTTTACACTTGCATAGACGTGTTTCAAAAGAGATATGATTATCTGAGGTTCATAAAAAAGCATAATAAGTTATTTTTATTTTTAAAAATATACAACACATTTATTTGTGGCGTTATTTTCCAGAAAGGTTTGTGAGACAAAGACCTTTTCCAAAGGTTTATGAGACAAAAAATCCAGAGAGCATTAACTTTGAAACAACATAAGCATACATATGCATTTCATATCCATATTATTTCTTTCTTATATAAAAGGTGGAAGTATTCCATTAAACTGAAGAAATCTAGCTCAATGCCTTTTCTGAATCATGTTTTCTGTCATTTTTAGTGGAAAAAAATGCATATAAAGTTTAATGGGCATGAACTGACTGGCAATAGAAAGCATATAAGCTAAAGGAAATACTGCAAATTCTTCAGATCTCCGTTTTCTGGGTCATGTATGATCTTGGGACAATCTCTGTATGTTTTAAGCAAGAAGAGATCATTATCAAGAGAACAAATGAAATGAAATAATTCTATAAGTCAAAAGTCTGTTTTTCTGAGTAATTCCTGGTTTGCATGAATAATCTAGTGTACTGGGTCTACCCGAGCCTCAGCAGCCCTAGCAGTGCTAGGAGATAACACTCCACTGTTTTGACTGCTGTGAGGAAGAGGCAGGGGGGACACCAGCAGGTCAGGTGACTCAGACTGACCAAAGGGATATTCCAGACCATATGACATCAGCTCAGTTATAAAAGAACAGCAGGGGTGGGGGCACAGGGTTGTCTCCGATGGCTGCCTGCTGAAGGGACAACCAATGTGTAGGGCCCTGCTTCTCAGGACGCGAGCTGACCTCGGGAATGGGAAGTAGATTAGATTTGCCTTCTCTTTGCTTCTTGCACGCACAAATTTTTCTTTGCTTGTATTAAACTTCCTGGTCTTAACACCCATGAGTTTGTCATCTCATTGGTAAAGGGAAGGGGCGAGAGACTGTCCGGGTACTTGGCACCCAGTCAGGGTCAACCTGTCACAGTTTGCATGAATAATCTGGATTACTCGAACTCATCAACAAAGATTAGTATGCCCACACTTGGAAATACTGTAACTTTGCCAAACCATCAGACATATAATTTCCACTTAACTAATTGTTTTTATTGATTTATTTTTTTCCAAAAGAACAAGGAGGTTAGTCATTTATATCTGGAATATCTGATAAGAAATGTTTCTTAAACATTCTCTTTGCACTTATTTTCTCCTCTAAAGTGAAGGAATACAACATTTAAAAAAAAAATACTGTGCAAAATTTCTTATTGTTTTGGCAAAGATTGTTGAGAATATTGGTTACACTTGAACTGAATACTGGGATTTATTTTAGAGGCTGTGTTATTCAATTTGGTGTTTAGCTGCCTTTTCATCATCTCTATACATATATCCACTGAGAGCAGAAGTTGCTAAGCACTACTTATGATTTTTCGGTGTTTCTTACTGGTATACTATGTGCGTTCCTTTGAGATATGAAATACAAATCTTGGAGCGTGTGTGGCCCAAAAATGAAAAACCCAAACCTCCAAACTCCCTCCTCCTAACCTCTCCAACAACTATTTTCAAAGGAGCTCTCCAGCTCCCTTATCTCGTTAGTACACCTGATGGCTCTGCCCAACAGCTTTTCCATCTCTCTTCAGAGCCATAGCAATGTCCAAATTGACTGCTATAAGCAATGTGTTTGGCTGTTGTTTCAAGAGAAATATGGACAGAATGTAATTTTCTTTGTTTCAGTATCATATTTTTTTTACTACAAACTTGTCTTCCTGAACACGTCTGATGAAAGTGGAGAGCCTTATGCTTTCCTGAATTTCTAAGCATCATAATACTTGTGTAAAACTATTAAACAATTTATGATGATTAATGTCTATAATGTGTGATCACCTCAAACAGATTTCCATGAAAAGTGTTTAAAGAAATAGAGAGGAAAAAAAAAAGGAGTAGAGATGGTACATGTCTGGATCTTGTTCCATTGTATCAGTGGTATATGAAGGTGACACATATACTCAGGTGATCACAAGTGCAGAATTCACATGTAGCCACACAGATGTGATGTTTAAAAAAATACTATCAGCCTTACATCTGACTTTCTTATGTGGCCAAGTACTGCAAAGACATTTGTCTTATATACATAATGAATTTGTCTTCAAATTAGGTAGTGTAAGAAGACAATCTTTATTTTCATATGAGCAAAAAGTGTAGCAGAAAAGCTGCAGCTTAAACTTCCAAACACTGTACCACAGAATATTGAACTTTCAAATACTTCTGCACATTTAAAGGATTTTCTAAATGTGTTTTGCATGGCTTTAATTCAGATGTAACTCTTTGCAAAGAAAACCCTATGTTCTAAAGATAGTCACCTAGAAAATAAAAATACAAGAGTAGTTTATGAAAAGCTTGATATAAGTGACCTAACTTATCTGATGTGGGAGTCTGACAAAATGACAGATGAAATTCTGTACTTTGGGCAGAATTCTACTGCCTTAAACATGTATTCACTCGCTCAATCCAAGGATTGCTTTTGTTTTCTTTTATTTTTCACACAAATATACTAAGATTTGGTCCAAATGTTACTGGAGACCTACAGTTATGAACTGTACCATCTTCCTTCATGTGCAGAATATTGTTCTCTGCACCTCATAAGAGTTTAGCCTTCAAATCATGCTGTACCTTTTCCTTCTAAGTTAAAAATCATTGTATTTTCAGAAATTTTTAAATTATATTGACATTAATGATACTTAGAACTTGAAAACAAGCACTAAATTTAAGATCAAATTCAAGCAGGGGGAAGAATTTAACTCTACTTTAGCTGTAAACGTGCAATATATTGGTCTATCTCCATCTGTAATGACCTGCACATTTACAATTCTCTATTTAAGAGATCTGGAAATCTAATCCAAAGCTATATTCACATAGATGATGCAAAGTATGCATTAACTTTATAGAGAAGACTCAAACTAGAGAATGCTGCATTGGGTTTGGGATGTCTTTTTGTAAAATTAGTGTCTGGCTTAATATGTACTGTTTACATTCAGGGCTATGCATTAGCAGGAAAGTATTTGCTTTCAATACGTGGTTTGCACTTGTATCATGCTGAACCAAAATGTGTGGGTGTAGAAGACTGACCATCATTAGCTTGATGAGTTTGTGTCTGGCCCTTGAATTATATATAGATGAATTCCAAGGTGCCTAAACATTCTTTTGTGTTTCATTGGCATTTAAAACTCCATTCAGTAAGTATCTAGGTACACCTTGAATTCTGCTAGCAGTTTTCCTACAGTGCTTTTTTGGGGTATGTTTGTAATGACCCAGGTCCAAATACAGTCAAACAGCTCCATTTCAACTTCTCATTTATCTCCTGGAACAGAGGAGATAGTGCTTTATACTCTCTCCTACAACATCTGATGCAGCATGATTTCTCTGAGAAGAAAGAAAACAGCCAGCAAGGACAAGGAAAGCAAGCTGAAGAGAATAATCTGAGCCAGAACTCCTACCTCTCCAGGGAATACTCTAGCCAACAGTGAAGCGTCGTCTCCAAGGCACTATAATTTTCACAAGTACAACAGATGTTGTGAGTTGTTAGAATTGTTTGGGTTTTGTTCAGTTTCCTACTTACATGCAATGTGCTGTGCACTCTATCATTACAGCTGGCAGGAAGGGGTTTTTTTTGCTGAATATTTTGGGGAAGGCTGAAACCTTATGTGAATACAGGATAGTAGGCTGCTTTTTCTCACCACGGAAGGGGAAGGCTTGTCTCTCTAAGCAATTACCAAGGCCCAGGTTAGCAGTAAAACAGGTAGCACAGAATACCCAGCGTCTTCATTGCCATCTTCATTGCAGGGCATTGCTTTGGATAAACTTTGGTCTAGTGCTGTGGGTAGAATGTTGTTTGGTGTTTGGAACACAGATGCATTCATCTTGTTTCATCTCAAATACACCTAGTTCAGGTGCTTCAAGACAGCAAATTTATGCACTCCTGTCCTGAATTAAAAAATCCAACAGAATGGGGCTATGAAGGAAAAAATCTAAGAGGAAGAAACTTGCTAGTGTGAGTACCTTCTTGAAGACCCTAGGAGGTACAGTGAGCCAACATGCAGGAGGGGGCAGAAGCAAAGCTTAGACTTCAAGGATGTGGAAATAAAGACCCCTTAATAGGAACGCAGAAGGGTCTGCATAGAGCTTGCCTGATTCAAAAAGTTATTCAGAGTTGCTGTAATGGACAGAAGAACTGGTTGAAAAGATACCCCCTATGCATCTGATGTCACGTACTTATTTAAGTGTCTTATTTAAACATCTCTTTTCCATTAGATATAAATTTCAACTATTGACAGATCTAGCTTTTTCTAGGTTGTTATTTCTGTGTTAGAATAAAAATTAATTGCATAAATGGGAAGTCTGGTGTGCCTTTTTGTATTTTCAACAAGTGCTAAGGGGCCTACAAGTTAGGGTTTCTGGATCTGTCAGGTTAAAGAAGTAGTTCAAGACATGTTCAGTCCGTTATCATTTTGCTTAGCTTATGCTGCTTCTTGTCCCTCTGACTTTAGTAAAGGAACTAGTAAAGGAAATATTTTGTAGAATATTTCTCTTTCTCAGTTTTCACCCATAATTTCATCCACAGATTTTCCACTAGAGAAAGAGGTATTCAGTCTGGCCCTCAGTTTTTATTCTATCTGCACTGAAATGAATCTTACTAGCAACAAATATAATCTTGTTTGAATGACAGACTGAAAAGTGACATCAGATTTATTTCTACATTTAAAAAAAAATTTAATCTGCTGGGCTCTTTTTGGTTCTAACAATGACTCTATTCAGTTTATCATTCCAGACATTTTTTCCTGCAAACTTCCTCACCAGGTTTTGAAAACACTTCTTTTTTTTAAGGGAGAACTATTTCACACACCATCCCCCTTTGTCTGAAAAGGACAGTCATATGGGAACTGATTGCAAACCACTGAAAGAATGTTTTCACTCAGAATTAATATAGCTTTATTTAATTTATGACATCACATAACATGATAAATTATGAATTAAAAATATCATTATTTGGTATGTGAATGCTTGTCATCCATTTTGATAGCAAATTAATCCTGAAGCTTTTGGAAAAAAAGCTTCCAGCAGCACGCAGTAACATAATTAGTAGCACAAGCTCAGAAAGGTCTCAAACATTTGATAATGGGCAATCCTATATTGTGCACTGCTCTGCTTTGTCTGGGTTTTGTAGTTTACTAGATTTTCATGTATAGTATTCAAAGCTAAATAGAATGAATTGTTTGAAACTCAAACAATAGTTCTATAGATGGTAGGATTGAAATATGACAGGAGCATTACACATCAGTTCTACAAATGAAGGAGATATGGATCCAACTACCTGCACTCTATCAAGAAGCTCATTTACAAATTACTAATTTGCATATCTGTCCCAGCATGAAATTTTAAATATTATTAAAAGTGATTTCTTGTAATTTCCTATTAATTTACTTTCAAACTCAGCCAGACATGAAAAAATGTCTTGCATACTGCTAGGTGTATGTCTACAAAGAGCCTCTAGGTTTTTGACAAAACACAAGAATATTCTCTGTTATTTTAGCATTTCCAATTCTGATTTCATTAGAAATGATGAAGTGATGAGCTAGAAATAATAACACAAAACTAATTAAACTCCTTTGTATCCTAGACTGTTTGAAATTGTTTGACTGAAGTTTCAGTCAAAGATTTTTGGTGTTTCTTCTTTAATCTGAACTGATTCACCCATTCCAGTGAAGCTAAGAATAGATTTTCTGTCTTTGTGTGATTCTTGACTGTGTGTAATCTGAGGAAATGAAAAAGGAATGAAATGACTTTTACATTTGTTGTGGGACAGAACTTGGCAGAAATTCTTTCTTTGGTACTCAATTTTTAAACAAAAAATCTTGAGAACAGCTTCCAGTTTGTTCAGCATCACACATAAACGGGATCAACAATACCTCTAAGTTGAGATTCTAGCTGTGCTGCTGGACTCAAATATCTCACACTGCATCTGATTTTCTCTTTTTACTGATTATAGCTTTTATGTTTTTTGTTTAACCTAGGCTAACTTTTCAGTTTTGGAGAAAACAAATGAAAGTAGGGGGCAAAGATCCAGCACTATGCAGACATCATAAATTCCAGTAATACGAGCCAGACAAATATGGCTCAGAAAAATATGGTTAAACTTTATTAGTGAGTTTGCCTTTAATATACTTTGCAGAACTGTAATAGCAGCCAGTTTTGGGTTTTTTGGTTCATTTCAGACAAGAAAGGTGAAATGTGATGAGAGCTACAGCTAATTTGGGTGGTCTATGTGTGGCTATGAGTCAACATTTGCTGGCCTTATTTACAACTAGAACAGCTATTTGTGGTGAGTGAGCTGTGTATTAGGAAGAGAGGCAGCTGCAAAGAAAGGAAAAGCAATAGTGAGGGGAACAGTTTATTCAGAGGTTTCTGCCAGGGGAAAAACATAATCAAGGAAAGGGCAAGCTGGAGGAGAATCTGAGGGTAACTTGCCAGTGCCCAAGGCTGAACATCTAAAGTAAAATGCATTCACTGTAACGCAGTCAGTTTGTTGCTTATTCTGGTGCAAATTGTAAATTGCACTAATGTCTGGTGGACAATGTGAAGGCAACATGGTTTCCTTCACTGAAATTTAAAGAGGAAGCTGGTTTAGAGCCCAGCAGAGAGGATGGGATAGGAGAAAATAAATAAGAGAGAAGTTAAGTCCTGGGAAGTTTACCTAGATCACTTAGAAGATCTTTGATAATAATCAGAGTTTGACACTCCAAAAGGCTTTAACATCTCTCTCCAAGACACACGTTCAACAAAGTATTTGGGCACTTAAAATTTCAGTCACACGTTGACCTGTGAAAGACACTGGAACCATTTCCATAGTTAAATAAATATATTTGTTTAGGTAGCTTGCATTGAACTCATGTATGCCATTCAAAGTGCTGTTTGTAAATTCTAGACTCTAAGGAGCAGAACATCAAATGTGCTAAAAACTTAGGAAAAAAAAAAGATTATCGAAGGAAAGATTATTCTTTGATAGACATCACAGCCATATAAATGTAGCCCTTTAGAGCGGAAGAAAAGAGAAAATGATCGATATAGCAGTTGCTTCAATGACAGTTCCATGAAACTTCAAACACATTTATTAGATATGTATTCCCATTGTCTTAACTGGATTATGAGAAACAGCACATAATATGCCATTAATTTAGCCTGTTTAATGATTATTTTAATCAAAGATTTGTTAATTGATCCTGGCTGCTTAACAAACAAAAGGTTACATTGCAATAGTTAGCAGAAGAATGTTTTCTTAGAGTCCAAGTAAACCAAAAGAAGCAACATAGAGCAAATAATTTTTTTTTAAATGATATGTGTCAGCCACTTCTAAGTATTGTAAATTTTACATTTTCTAAACTCACAGTATGGACAGGTTTTTTTATTGTTAAATTTATGAGGGAGAAAGAAGTATCATTCCCAAAACAACAACTTCTAAAATGTATCTTTTTTCCTTTTCTTTTTTTTTTAACCTTCACTGCTTTAAATGTCAGTCTTCAGGTTCATACAAGGAGTCAATTCTGGTCCTGCCCAGCTAAAACAGGAAGACATAATTTCTTGTTAAGAAACAGACAATATCATAGATATACTTTTGAAATAAGCAGCCCTAAAATAAAAAAGAAAAAAAGCTATCACTAACAAATTGTAAAGCAAGGCAAAGCAGAATTTTAATGGCATCCTTAATTCTGTCTCTGCTCCAGCAGTCATTCTCTGTGCACTGTATCTGCTATAAACAAAAAATGTTTTTTCAAGTGTAGCAGTGAAGCATGCTTTCATTTTTGATGACCAGTAAGAAATCAGAAAAAAAAAATAGGCCCAATGTGAAGAAGGTAGAAGGCAATTCAAGTTGGAAAATAACCTATATCCTGGATTATGGATTCACCTGGTTCTTCCATACATATGCCAAAAGTCCACCAGAAAACGTGGAAACCGACACAACCAAGAGTTTTAACACTCTCGAATACTTTTACAGTTTTTGCTGTTACCATAACACTCACCATAACACTAAATAAGGTGCTAAAGGTCTGTCTAGTTTGTTACAAACTGTGCCGTAAAAGTTACTGGGATTACCTTGCTTTTCTTTTTTTCCCCAGTGTATAACTATGGTGGATAGTAGACCTGACTTGTAATTACAAAATTTGACTTGGTCCCTTTATAACAGTATTAATTTGTCTGTATAACGCTTTCCCAATTACTGACCGAAGGGAAGGGGACATCATCTGAACCAGATCCAGACTTGAGCTCTCAGTCAGCCCACTAGAGATGACAACTAATAAGGCAACTGTTAAATATAATTGCAGTTATTTTAATCATTGCCACACTTATTCAAAATCCCTGCTGTATTAACATCTCTGCAGGCCTCAAGGCCTGCTGTTAGAGTCAAGGCTTTGGAATCAGAAGGATGATCACAAATTGGCAGCCCAAGTACCTGCCTCAGGTTTTGCATCATTTTCATAAATTTAACTATCTGAACTGCAAAGCAGACTCAGAAAACTGTATTTTTTTACCTCCTGCATCATCACCCAGATGGATGGTTATGGGTTTTATTATAAGATCTTTATCACTGCAAAAGAGAGAAGAATATTGTCTGCTTTCCAAGTAACCTGTGGAAGTGCAGTACTGGCAGTGAGAAGAATCTTGTTTTGACTTGCAAAATGAGCACAAGTGAAAATGAAGTCACTAAGGGAGAATAAATGTGAAATACTAAGATACTATTTTTATAGCATCCTTTTTCTGATTATAACAGTTACTTTTAGTAAAAGTAACCTTGGTAATAATTTTATTTATTGTTTACATCCACTTTGAATAAAGCTGAGACATGGGAATGCTGTAAATATTACCAACAACATTTTTGAACAAAGCAGTACAAACCTGTATTTATATTCTGCTGCATAGGACATAAGCAAGGATTTACACAGAGCTTGTTCTCCTCAAGTGTACATGTGGTCTTTATTTTATTCATTAAACCAGACCACTTTACATTTTCACTTATAATTGGCTTCATACATTAAGTGTGCTACACATGGAAAACTTAAAAAAATAAAAGGATTTAAACCAGCTTGAGTTATTGTAAAAATAGATTTGGAAAGCTGTCTTTGATATCTTTTACAACTTAGGGACCTGAGGGGATGCAGTAATAAAACTGTGCTGGGGCAGTGTAAAAATCAGAGTAACTTTGCCCCTCTCCTGTTCCTGATGTGGAAGTTTTTGTGGTTAAATTGCAACAGTGCAGTAAGTTCCCTTCCAAAAGGATATGCAAAAACAGACTCCAGAAACCTTTGGAATAGCTACAACTTTCATTAAGAAGTAAGTATTTCAGGAAAAGCAAGAACTTTTAACAGCTCCCTGAAAACCAAGTCTTTCTCTTAATAGCTTTCATTATTCCTTCTTGTTTCTTCTTTCCCCTAACTCTACTACAACAGATCAGATCAACTTACCTATTTTTATAAAATTGATAATAGTTACTATGTTATAATTATGTATTATAATTGTTAATAATGGCTTTCTGGTTTTGACTGGAATAGAGCTAATTTTCTTTCTAGTATCTGCTACAGTGCTGTATTCTAGATTTATGATGAGAATACTGTTCTTAAAACATTGATGTTTTAGTTATTGTTAAGCAGTGTTTGCACTAAATCAAAGACTTTTCCACTTCTCATACTACCTGACCAGTGAGGAGGCTAGGTGAATGTGAGAAGCTGGGAGGGGACACAGATGGGACAGATGACCCAAACTGGCTAAAAGTGTATTCCATACCATATGACGTCATGTTCAGTATATGAACCAGAGCTAAAGATAGCTGAGGAACACTATTCCTGGGCATTGCTGACTTGGTCAGCAGGTCATTAGAAATTGCATTATCCATCACTTGTACTGTATATAACAATGCTATTATTTTTATTGTTAATGTTACTGTTATTATTATCCCTTCCTTTTCTGTCCTGTTATACTGCCTTTTACTCAAGTAATGAATGTCACTGTTTTCGCCCACTTCTCTCCCCCATTCCATTAGGGCTGAGAGTAAGTGAATGGCTGTGTGGTGTTTAGTTACCTGTTTGGTTAAGCCAGAACAGTCATTTTTTGGTGCCCAGTGTGAGTCCTCTTCAGCACTCGTCACTTCTTTTTCTAGCAATATTCTGAAATCTTTGCCTTCTGGATAGTCCATGTTTTCTTCCAAAATTCCTGGGTGACCAGGGTTTTCTATTCAAGCTCGTGGTGTGATCAATGTCATCCACTTACCTCAGGTAGCATCAGCTGCATCATGTATAGAGGGGATCCTTCCTTTTAAACATCCAGCCCAAGACTGGCAGTTGGAGTGCCAGAAGAAGCTGTGCTTCAGTACCAATCACTTCTGAAGCAACTCAAACCCATTTATATGCAACCAGTATCTCTTTTTCAGTGGGAGTATAGCAGGCCTTGGATCCTCTGTATCCCTGACTCCAAAACCCTAATGGTTGACCTACAGTCACCTGGTGCTTTCTGCCAGAGGCTACAGGTAGGGACGTTCTTCGTGGCTATGTTGTACAGCACATTTTTTTATCTTGCCCTGTCCAAAGTGGCCCAAGGTCTACTGCACATATTACCTCCTGTTTAATTATTTCAAAGGCTTGTTGTTGCTCATTTGAAATCGTTCATCTTCTGAATCACTTGATAGAGTGAGCTGATAATCAGACTGTAATTTGGAATATGCCTTCTCCAAAAACTCACAATGCCTAAGAAAGCTAAGATTTCCTTTTTTGCTAAAAGCTGGAGATATTATTTTGTTGGTATCATCCACTGGCTTCTGACAATGTCTGTCCTGCCATTTTATTTCTCAAAACTGATTCTCCCGTACGGGTTCCATGACTTTACTTTGTTCTATGGCAAAACAGCTTTTGGAAGGATTCAGACTATTTTCTTCCCCTTCCCAAAAATGTCTTCTGCTGTATTGCCCCACATGATAATATCATCAATGTATTTCAGATGTTCTGGAGTTCCACCCTGCTGCAGTGCAGGCTGGATCAGTCTATGGCAGATGGCAATGATGTGTTTCCACCCCTGGGACAGTCAGTTTCAGTTGTAATGGACACCTTTCCAAATGAAAGCAAATCGTGGCCTCCATTCTTCTACCAAAGGAATTGAGAAAAATTAGCAATATAAATTGTGGCATACCACTTAGCTGCCTTTGACTCCACTTTGTGTTGAACTTCCAACATAAAATCACAGAATATGATGAGTTGGCAAGCACCAACAAAGATCATTGAGTCCAACTCTTAGTCCTGCACCCATTCCCAAGAGTCACACCATGTGCCCAAGAGTATTGTCCAAATTCTTCTTGAACTCTGTCAGCTTTGGTGCTGTGACCGCTCCTCTGGGGAGCCCATTCTAGCATCCAAACACCCCCTGGGTAAAGAACATCTTTATAATACTCAAACTAAACCTCTCCAGACATGACTTTGGGCCATTCCCTCAGGTTCGGTCACTGGTCACCACAGAGAAGAGATCAAAGTTTGCCCCTCCTCTTCCCCTTGAACAGACCAAGTGACCTCAGCTGCTCCTCATACAGCTTCCCCTCAAGATGGCTTCACCATTTTTGTTGCAGTCCTTTGGACGTTCTCTAATAGCTTAATATCTTTCTTATATTTCGGCGTCCAAAACTGCACACAATATTCAAGGTGAGGCCTCACCAGTGCAGAGCAGAGAGGGACAATCCCCTTCCGTGACCAGCTGGCGGTGCTTTGCCTGATGCCCCCAGGACTCTGTTGGCCCTCCTGGCTGCCAAGGCATTGCCGACTCATATTCAGCTTGCCACTGAGCAGGACTCCCACATCCCTTTCTGTGGCACTGCTTTCCAGCATCTCATTCCCTAGTCTGTATATACACTTCTCTTGTTGAACTTCCTATGGTTGGTGATTGCCCAATCCCCTAATTTTTGGAGGTCTCTCTGACTTCAAGAGAGTCAACAACTCTTTCCAGTTTTGTGTCATCTGCGAACTTGCTTAGTATCCCTTTCAGTCCTGTGTCCAAGTCATTTATGAAGATGTTAAAGAGCACAGGGCCCAAGATGGAGCCCTGCAGAACCTCACTAGTGACAAGTCACCAGTCTGATGTCACCCCATTCACTATTACCCTCTGTGCCTGACTCATGAGTCAATTGCACCCACCACAGGATGTGTTTATCCAGCTGTGTGCTGGACATTTTGTCTAGAAGGGTCCTGTGAGAGACAGTATCAAAAGCTTTACTGAAATCCAAAAAGATTACATCACCTGGCTTCTCTTGATAAGCTAGGTGGGTTATCTTGTCATAAAAGGAAATCAGGTTGGATAAGCAAGACTTTTCTCTCATGAAGCTGTGCCGCCTGTGATCAATGACTGCTTTGTCTTTCAAATTTTCCTGTATCTCCCACAATAATCTTCTCCAAAACTTTACCAGGTAGTGAAGTGAGACTGACAGGTTTTCAGGGGTCCTCAGTCTTGCTATTCTTGAAATCAGAACATTCACCATCTTCCAGTCAGCTGGGACCTCTCCAGAGGTCATGCTCAAAAATCATTGACAGAGGTTATATAATCATCATGGCAGCATTCAGCAGTGGTGTGACTTCATTCAGGCCACTATAGTCTACTGTTAGTCTCAACTCTCCATTAGATTTCCTCACTGGCCAAATGGGACTAATAAAGGGGAAGGGAGTGGTGGTGTCTGCTGATCACTCCTTGGCTCCCCAGTTAATGAATCAGCTTATGAAGGGAATCAAGGAGTCTTGGTTGGTGCATTATTGCTGCTGGTGTACCATTGTGGTAGCAATCAGCACCTGTTGTTCTTCAGCTTTCAGCAACGTTACAACATAAAGGTCTTCTGAGAGACTGGGCAAGGTAACTTCCTGCTCCTCAAAGGGATCTGTTCCAAAAGCCCACTGGTATCCTTTTGGGTCCTTGAAATATCCTCTTCTGAGGCAGTCTATTCCAAGGATGCACAAAGCTTCTGGGCTAGTCACAATAGGATTCTTTTGCCACTCATTCCCAGTCAGGCCCACTTCAGCCTCCAACAGAGGGGAGGTTGGGATTTCACTCCAGAAATACAGATGAGGTCTGCTTCTTTACACCATTAGGGTACACTGTGCACTGGTATCTATGATAGTCTTATATTCCTGTGGGACCGATCTGCCTAGCCACTGAATCCACACAGTCCAGTAAACATGGTTGTTCCTTTCCTCTACCTGGCTGGAAAAAACACCTTTTGTGATTCTTTTTCCTTGCAACTCATGTACCTCTGAGTCTAGGATTGAGGTAGATTTTCCATTCCAATTTTTTGTGTCCTCTCTGTGTTCACACAGGTAAAACTAAATGGTGGCCTGTGGTGTTTATGTACAATACCCTCACCCCTGAGCAGAGGAACACTTCTAATAGTTAAGATACCTGTCCATACAAGTGGGGAGTAGGATCTGTCCTCTTTGAGTTGCTGGATCAGTTTCTCCACAGCTGGGATAAGGGAGGAAGAGTGACTTTGTTTATGTTGTCTGAGTTGGCTGGTCAAATAATTCACCATTTGTTCCCCTCAGCTTTCCATGTCATTGCTGCCAATGATAAGGCACTCCTTGCAAACTTCTGCCACATGGGTCATGTGCACCTGACTTCATCAGAACCTTGGATAATTGAATGTTGTCCAGGTCATCATAAATAACCTCCACTATGATGATTTACGGGTACTAGGTACCTTTCTCCGTGATGGTCTACTTGCTTGGGTGACATATAAGGTCTTCCTTGAAGGAATTCCTTTCATTCATTTCTGAGAGGAGTCACCTCCAGAGGCTGAGGACTTTTGCTCCTTTTCCAATCACTTTGTCAATGCCCCATTCCCTAGAAAGGGATCCTAGTTGTTTGGTTTCCTCACTTTCTAATTTCAGGCTACTGGCCCTATTTATCCCAACATTTTAGCAACCATGTGGCAATGTGCTCACCTGGACAACAGCTGAAACCTTTTTGCACATCTCATAATTCACTCAGGGAAAGGGATTGTTTATAAATTCTTCCTTTTTTTCTTCCCCAAGCAGTGGCCACCTGTTTTCCTCCTCCTGACATGTCATGTGCTCATTGAGCTTGTCTTGGTTTTGGCTGTGATAAAATAATTTTCTTCCTAGTAGCTGGTACAGTGCTCTGTTTTGGATTCAGAATGCGAATAATGTTGATAACACACTGATGTTTTAGTTGTTGCTAAACAGCGTTTACCCTAAGTTGAGGACTTTTCAGTTTCCCATGTTTTGTCAGTGAGGAGCTACACAAAAAGCCTGAAGGGAGCATGGCCAGGATAGGTGACCTGAGCAGGCAAAGGGATATTCTACAACGTAGAATGACCAGTATATAAACTGGGGGGGGAGTTGGCCAGGAGGGGCTGATCACTGCTGCGGGTCAGACTGTGAATCTATCAGTGGGTTATGAGCAATTGCATTGTGCATCACTTGTTTCTCTTTGGTTTTATTCTTCTCTCTCTGTTTTACTTACATGTATTATTATTGTTATTATCATATTTTATTTTATATCAATTATTACTTTTTATCTCAACCCACAGGTTTACTTTTGTCTGATTCTCCTCCCCATCCCACCAGAGATGCGGGGAGGGAGGAGTTAGTGAGCAGCTGCATGGTACTTAGCGTGTTTGGGGTTAAACCAGTCCAGATCAAACTGAGCTGCTTCAACCTTTGCAGCCTAACCTACCTTCTGGTTCTTTTGATGTTTTTCAGTATCCTGGGTTAAACTACAACAGTGGGCGACTGTTTAATCACTTTTATGCCACCTCCATTCTTCAAATTAATTCTTGCAACCCGATGAGGTGGTAAGAGAGATTAAAATGCCTCATACCTTGTCAGTTAGCTGCTACTGTCCTCCTGCTGGACAGTAGCACCACTCTTGCACAGTTGCAGAAGGGAACATTCATCCATACCTCTCTTGTTCCAGTTAACCTAACAAATGTACATTGAAGGCTTTTACTGTTTTAGCTCTGCTGAGATTTGCGATGTTTTTTCTTTCTTTGTCCCCTGGAGGAGCCACAGTCTGACAGTTCCTGTTGCAGTTAATAAGGGTGAAGAATCTGACTCATTAATGGTCTGTACTGGTGCCATGAGAGTGTTTCCAAGACCATGACTAGGAGGCAACCAAGTGCTTAAAGAGATCCTCAATCCTTGCATTTGTTAAAACCATCTTGATGATCTTGTTCTTCAAGTCTAAGCTCTTAGATACCACATATTTCCCTTCTTCTGCACATATATATTTATTCCATATTTTTTCCTGTAGCATTTTATCAGAAGGCTTGTCCATACGTTCTTTTAAAATTGTTTTTTATTGCTCTTGTTAAATCCAAGGTATTTTTCTCATTCTTGGCTGGGATTTTAACTAGTGCTGTGACATAAATCTTCTAAGTGCTTGCTGTTTGTTTACTTTCCGAGGAACCTCAATTAGTGTATATAAAAAAAAATCCTTAATTTGTTTGTATCTTGCACAGTTTCCTATTTTATAAAAATGAGCCACTTAACTTCTATCACATTGATTTAGGTCTAGTTATATCCACCTTGACTAATAGATGCTCTTTTTCCCTTTTATTTCATGCCCTGTTCCATTATTTCAAGACATAGCCAGTTTTCAGAAAGCAAAATAGGGGCTGATGAGATGTCGTTTTCTCCTAGAGGACTAATCTCTCTACAGACCATATTCAATCAGGGGTAACTTTGCAAAAATTAATGAAATTACAGTAGATCCACATCTGGACCTACAAGTCAATGAAATGACTTGTTATACGTGTCTTTGCTTTCATTCCTCTTATACCACTTAAGTTTGCTGAATGAGCACTAATAATCTGGTTCTAGTTATGCCTGTTTTACTTATTGCTTGATGCATTCCCCTTAGTTTAACAACCAAATGGCAAAAGAAAGAGAGAAAGAAACAGCCTTTCTTTCTTGTTCTGTGATGATGCTGGCTGTGCTTTCTGGGATGAATGTCCTTGAGGACATCAGGAGAAAGGAAAATTAGTGAGGAGCTGGGGGAAAGGATGAGTTTGTTGATGATCAGATCATGCAACTGCACAGCAGCGCCGAGATCCCCTGAACTACATACATTTCCTTTTTAAATCTTAATTTGTCCTTGTGACCTCGGTTAAGTTAGGAAATCACAAGGCAAAGGAAAGCTAAACTGTTACATTCTTAAAAAACCCAAAACCACACATCAAACCAAACGAAAATAGACCGTAAGTAATCCTTACTTTTACATATTACAATCATAAAATAGATTTCTGTGCTCATAAAAAACCAAAACACCTTATATTACTGAGGAAAAGATTGATGGATGGGAAGAGATTTGAGCAAAAATTCTTCCATTGCAAATATTACCCTAACTGCTTTTCCCAGAGAGAGGCAATTAAATTTGGAAACAAATGGCTGCTATGCTCTCGTATTTATACAACTGATCTAAATCATTCCATTCTCCAGTCCCCCTCCTACATTTGACCCTCTAAATCCCTTATGAAATTTATAGCATCCAGCTCCGTCTGTTATTTTAATTCAGCTGGAGCCACTCAGAAGTAATTTCTGCATAATAATAGGGTTAATTCTTTAGCATAAGTACTAGATGAGAGTGTAACTGGGATAACCACCCTGGAGGTAAGTAGCATTACGCTCATTTTCAGAGGTCTTCAAATACTTCCTCAGAATTGCCTGCAGACCTTGTGCAAAGCTGATCTTGGAAGCATGGGCCTTGTCTGAGGATGAAGGTGGGCATTGTTATATGTAATTAGAGAGAAGGTCAAAATTATTTAAATATTTGGTTTTAATGGGAAAAATATTACTTGAATATTCTTTTATTCACTACAAAGAAGCCTTTAGACTGTGTGCTAAAAGTGATGCTTTCATCAACATTCACACATGATTAGGACCAGATATGAACTACAGCTAAAAATATTAGGTATAATTGATTTAGGTAACAGCGTTCTTAGCTGCAAATCATAAAAATAATGCAACAAATTGAATGATGTGAGGTTTCATGGGTATTTTCTGTCCTGAATATTGGTTTTATCTGTATGCTGTCACTTCAGTACCATGAGTTTCTTTCTTTGTAGCTGAGAGAATTCCTAGAGACTTCAAACTATACAGATTTCCTTTTATTCACTTAAAATTGAAACCAACAAAGAACAGAAGAGAGAAGTACCATCTTTTCAACAGCACAAGTTTTTGTGTCTCTAAATTCATTGTCATATGAAGAAAAATTCAGACTCATTTTATCAGAAAAGTGCTGCTGGTTGTGTGCAATAGGGCCATTGTAATGTTGTGGAGCGTCTCAGTAATAAGTCGGGGGTGGAAGAGTACTGATGGTGACTTAGGCTGAACAAAGAAATTGGTAGGGAATGTTCTTGTGGGAGTTGCAGTCCTGCTGATTTTCTTAACATAAATTCTGTATACGCACTTGCCTGGAGATGATGTGTAATTGACATGCATTATTAAGCATGATATGGAATTGGGAAAAAACAAACGCTTATGGTTTTTCTGTTGTTCTTTAAAGTGAAAGGTCTAGATAAACCGTACAGACACCAGAGTAGTCATGTAGGATTGAGAGGGAATAGTGGGTATGCAAAGTGTCATCACAAGGTTGTGACTTTAGCTTTTCTTCTGTTTTTTTAACACTCAAATAAGTGTTAGTGTGATACAACCCAAGCAAAGCAGACAGAGTTAAAGCAACCTGCGCTGGGGCTGAGTGGCTGCTGTCAAAATGAAGAAGTAGAACTTGAGCCTCTGGTACCTGATGGGCTGTGCCACATCACATCAACCGGTAACACAACTAGATGTGTCGGTCTGATAAACTGTTGGGTTACAATGCAGTTATTCAAAAGTTAAAAGTAATAAGGAAAAAGAGAAGATAGAAAATGTTGTTGCCCCATCTCCCTGCATCAAGCTTCCTTCTTGTATTTGGGCAGTTTGTTGTTCTTCAAGCAAGTGTGTTGAATTAACACAAGTACAAATTAGCCAGAATAGAAAGATCAAATTAACCTAAAAGTTTCCTATGCATCTTTTCATGGTGGAAAATAGGCTAGTTGTAGTTCAATGACACTATAAAAACTACTTACTCTCTGAGTGAACAGGCAAATTCTATTTGTGCCTGTGGGATATTCAAACAACCTTTTTGAATGTATGAAGGGTCACACGCAGTCCCTCAGAATCGAGGTTGTTCCTATTGCTTCCAATTCATTCTATGGTGTATATGATGAAAAGCTTACATATATGCCATTTCCCCCTTCCATTCTATCAAAGTGCAACATTTACTAGCCTATTTACATCCTTTGAATAAACTTAGTTCACTGAGTATGTAATCATACCAGTATTTATATTGAACGATTACATTCATAAATGGCAGCAAAATGACATGGATACCTATAATCCCTTGTAAACTGCTGTAGATAGGGACCTTCAGTTTTCTGAAGACTTTTGATTTACTTTAAACAAATCACATCCTTTTTCTATATACCTATCAAAAAAAAATTTTCTGGAAGGTTGCCTTTTACCTTCAAAGATATCTCAGGATACTTGATCTTTAAATGGAGCCTTCCATTACCTTTATACAAAGAGCAGGTTTTGAGCATTTTTTTTTTCTTCAGAGTAGCACTGTTTTAAATAATGAACAGTTGCCAGGAGCAATGGCACAGGCTTATTTGTGGCTGTATATTTGTCTCTCTGATCATTATTTCTGCTCGTTGGCCATCTCTAACCCAGCAGCTACAAATAAATCCTCAAGGCTTAAAACCTTCCTACAACAAGTTATTTTCTCTGGTCACCTGTCAATAACTATTTTTTTTTTTAATAAAAGTAGACCAAGATGTTGAAATCCAGTGACGTTTTTCCTGTCTGTCTTTTACTATAGTTTCTGTGAATATAACACAATGCTCTACAGATAGTAGAGTTGAAAATCCTGTAGAAAATAAGAATATTGCTCAATATCCTTAAGAACAGAGAAAAAGGAGTAGCACAGCATTTAAATGCATACTTCTTTTACTTTTTCATTTTTCTAAATACCATGGAAGTAAAAAAGGAAAGGGTATATACATCAGTCATGAACAATAATAAAAATATGCCATATGTAAACATCATGTCTAATAATGGCATTCTACATATCCTGAACCTGATTTGCAGTTGGTGCAAGTAAGAATAGTTCAACCGAAACCAACAAATCATTTTCATTCCTGGAAGAAGTAGCACACTCCATGAGTCAGTGGTAGATTCTGTATACTTCAGTAAAGACTTTTTGTTATGCAACTTTTATTGCTACCATATTTATATTTTGTGTGGATATTAAAATATTGAAACTGAGGGAAAAAAATTCTGTGGATTTGATCTAAGGGTGTGCCTTCACTACACTTCTAGGAATTGATCTGTGTGGTGGTGTGTGTTATGTGCTTGTTAATTATAATGGTTCGTTCTGTTGCCCCCCTACCCTAAGTTTGGTTCACTCTGTGACATGTATACTCCCCTTTTATGTACCCTTCCCTAAACCCCTCCTATCCCTACACCACATATGTACCCCGACTCCGCCCCTTATTCTAAAACCTTCCCTATTAATCATCCCTACTCGATCCCTGAAAGGCTTGAGTAGAAGGCCTCAGGTTTCTACCCCTGTCTGTCACCTCTTAATCCCACCTCTCACCCAATTTCATTGGTTGTTACCCTCTCTCCACCCCTCAATTCCACCCCCTATAAAACCCCTCATTTTGAACTATTCTGGGCTCACTCCCTGTTGGTTGTCTTGGGGTCTGGACCCCCAATAAACTGTTCCTGCATAGCCCCAATGGGAGTGAGTCGCTTTCTACCCTTTTACCCTCCCACCGCTGCGGCATCCCTACCATCTCGGACCAAGGACTCCTAGATAGAGTCAGTGCTAACTAGCCCACAAGAGCTGGTCCCTGCGGGGGATGTGTGGGTGGGGAGTACCGCCTGCCTTTGGGGGCCTTAGTCGCCTGGTGGCTGGTGTCCCTTGAAAAGGACCTTTGCGCCATCGGGTGACCCACACCTGCCCGGTGCCCTTGGCGTGGTAGCGCAGGCTAGCCAGGGCTGAAGAAAGGTGTCGGGATTGCTGCCACCCAGGCTGAAAACGCGGCAATCCTGTGTGTCTAGGATTCTCAGCAGGTGGGACAGCAGAGTGATTAACAAGATTAACACAAGTTTTAATATGTGTTAGAAAGAGAGGCCCTCTGTCTCTAATAACGAGCTTCTTGTGTACCTGGAAAAAATTACAATTATTTGGTGTGACAGTTTATTAAAATAAAAAGTTCTCTGGAAAATGCTCTTGGGCATTCATCAGTAGACTTAATGAGAACAGAAAGGAGAAACAAGTGGATAGAGTCCATAGCATATTAAGAACAGGAGACCTTGTGTCAGTCTGCTGCTCTGAAGGCACTTCCACGTCCCTGGTTGAGAGCCCTAAAGGGAACTCAGCAATGTGAGTTCCTTCTTTCTCTACACTTTCTTTTTAAAAATTAAGTTTTATTTTAGAGGAAATGGTGAACGTTCAAAATATTAGTAAGATTAATTGCTGTCATTTCAGAGAAGCTGTTTCCATCAGTAATTGTTGCACTGCTGCAGAATACACTCACAAATAATTTGCTTCTTAAACCAGTAAATTTCCCTTTCATTTGGATTCAGTAGCTGCTCTGTGAGATTATGGAGAGATGGCATTTAATTTTTTTCTGTAATCTGAGAGGCTTGAATGTATGTTGTCTTTAACTTTTCAATGTTGTTTCACAAATATGTAAGGTTCAAGATCCAGTGAGTCTGTCACACAAAGCATGACATAACCTGAATTTAATTCTGGAAGTTATTGAACAGTTTTCAAAAAATTCATCTATGTGTACTTAGAATGATTTTCTTTGTAATTAAATCCCATTAGATGACTTTTTCCTCAAAATTTGGTGGTGATGCAAAAAAATCATTAATTTAAATATCCTAAACATATTCTAAATCCATCAAGTGGATTGGAGCATTTAAAACCTCTGGAATGCCTCAAATATTAATATCAATTAATGAATAATATGTTTTATGCTTGACAGACTTACAAGAAACTTATTTATGTAAATAGATTTGGTTTAATAAGAAAAAAATCTTGACTTTTTAGAAGTAAATCAGGACAGTTGGAAATACATTAAAAGTAAAGGTCAATATTCCACATATATAAGGAAAGATTGAATCAGTCAGATTATTTGACTAGTTCAATATTATTGATGATTATTCAGACAACTGTCTGGCAGATTTGAAAATGTGCAAAGATACAAAACTTTGAGAAGTGTATTCAGAAATCAATATTAATCTTAAATATTCCCTTAGAAGTATCATATACTGTAGATTACAACTGTCTCGTCTTTATTCACTGGTTTTAATGTTTTAGCTATCCAAGTGCAAGAAGAAATATTATACAACCAAGCCACTGACTATAACAACTCCTAAGTCAAAAAGAATACACCTGAAAGAGATACTATGTTGAACACTGTTTATCTGAAAGTTGTAGTTATTAAGCTCAGCATTCACAATTACAGATCATGATTAAGCAGGATATAAATTCCCATAGATGAATTTTGAACTTCATAAACTGGATTGTTGTAACTGTTCCTTAGTAAAGCAGACTTATACTTCAGAAAAAAAAAAAAAAAGTGGGACTAAACATTACTTTATTCTTTTAGTATTGAAGCAACTGAGTAAGGATTTATGGAAGGATATGCATCTCAGTAGGCAAGTTATCCTCTTATAAACCTTCTAAAGACTTCACAGAGCATATTAGGAAAAACTCAGTGTTTCCTTTCTGTCTGGGTCACATGCAAGTTCTGCACATTAAGGTGTCAATTCCAGCAAAACCATTCCAGATCTCACTTACTCTAGCTCTATTAAAGCATCGCCTTCATGGCTGGCTGTTTTGAAGCTTCAGATTTTGTGCTGGGAAAAAAAATTGTCTCAGAGCTTGAAAATTGAAGAAAAAATGAATGAACGAAAGAAATAACTAGGGAAGTTCTGTCCCTGATGGTACTTCAGGGGATCTGGGAGATTATTTTTTAAATTTTGAAAGCTTCAGACAAAATTTTTGTTGATAAGAATATGTTTCCTCACATTCTTTTAAAAAAAAAAATTCCAACTTCATGGAGGCTGGAAAAATCTTTTAGAAATAAGTGGTGATATTACTGAGTTAACAATCAGAAAAGAAGTGCCATTTAATTGCAACAAACCAATCTAGTACTCTTCAGCTACTGAGCACATGGTATTTGAATAAGCATATGAAGAATGTCCTTGTTCTGTTGGAAGTCATAGGCAGTTACTTAATATGGGTTGTACAAAAGTAGGAACAGCTTCCAAAGAGTAGAACATTTAATGTTCTTCCTTTTAGAGTCATCTAATTCATCTCTGAATGCAACTCATCCCACACATACATGTACCAGTAAGGGATCAAGCATGATTTTATCTAAGCCCAGTCAAACCTCACTGCTTCTGTTAGAGCTAGATATATTAGCAAAGGCCTGTGAATGATTAGGAATATTAGTAAATGGTAGCCATGCTTAAAAATTACCTGGATGACTAGTCCAGACCTAATCAGTTAAAAACTCAATCTATAATTTATTTTCCTATCCTATATAGAATTAAGGTAACATTTAAGAGTAATTTCATAGTTCTCTGGGCTCTGTTTTCCCTACGTGATTATGCAAGGTCTATATCTGTTTAATTTAAATCAGAAGCTGTAAAATTTCCTATTTCTAGGTTAGGCACAAATGAATGAAGGAATAAATCATTTAATGAACCAATATCAGGAAATAAAATAGAAAGAAAAAGAAGTCAAGAAGGATGGAAGGGAGGAAAAAATCTGCAAAGTTATTGCCTTACATTGGTGTAAAATGAAAGAGTATCCCAAGAAATAACTGATCAGCTCCTATCATCAGCCTTTAAGTGACTATTCCATTTTCTGCAACTACTGTTAGAAATGTTTAGTGATAAGGACTTTATTTCAAGTTGAAGTTGTGTCATGATATTAATAAATAATACAGTACAAATCCTGTTAAAGAAACTAAATTCCTCTGTTATTTGAGTTGGATTTGCAACTGATTTTTGCCAGGCATAGATCTTTCCTCACATTTTATTCCCCTTCCACGTTAATATTAGTGTTGATCAGATATACATCACACCATCTGACAATTTTTCACCGTGTCAGATAAATCCAGACACCTCAGCACATGTAGCAAGTCAATGTATTTCTTCATATATTGCTGCAACGCTCGCGGTAGGTGAGGGGTGTTTTGGGGTGGAAAGCCCCCTTTTGCAGGGAGCGCACCCACTACACCTAAGGACGGTGAAGGCAGCACCAGTCCCTGTGAATCCTCTCGAGGCAGTTACTGTGTCTAACCCTACCAGTCCTTCCCCTGGGCGTGCCGGCCAGCAGCAGACAGAAGAGGCAGCAGGCGATCTTTGGGGTTACTGTATCCAGAGTTTATTAGACCCTGAGAGCTGGCGTGCTCCCAGAGCCTTGCTACACTGAATCGGGGTAACCAGCAAAGACCCTAGAAACGGGCTGTGTCTGCGGTTATAAGGGGAGGTGGGACCGAGGGGAGGAGTGGGGGAAAGGCCAATGGGATAAGGGGTGACATCATGGAGAAACCAGGGGCCTACTACTCAACCCAATGAGTGACCGAGTAGCAGGGGGCTGTCTTAAGGGTAGGAGGGGTAGGGTTACCTACAAGGGCAGATTCTGGAAGGTTCCTTACTTATAAGGTAAAATTCTAGGGAGTTCTTTACATGTATGGGGTAGCTAGGGGAGGAGTGGAAGGAGGGGTACAAAGAAGGGGAGGATACAACACTTGGAGAAGAACCAACTTGGAATTGGGAATGGGGGTAACAGAACAGTCCATATAGGGTAGATTTATACATTAAGAAAGCAAGAAAATAAATATAAATCCCGCACCACCGCAATATATTTTCATCAAGCTGCTGAAACTTCTCTCTCCAACAGTAACTGAGAGTAGTTAGGTATTTGTCAAGCAATCATGTCTAACGGACTTTTTTGTTAATTTTTTTCCTCAGCTATGTAGTTTCTACAAAAATATTCAGCTCCTTGGTGAGTCAGCCATCTTGCCAAATTATGTAAACCAGGTCTCTTCCAGACAGTGTTTGGTTCTGTAGATGAGGAGTCATAGCCCAGATGTCTGAATCTGCATAATTCTGATGTCCTTATCATGAAAGCTGATAGAAAGACCTCAGAAATCGTTTCAAGCCTGCCCTCTTGCATGACAGTTCTGAAAGCTGTAACCCTTAGATTTTCATGCCATTTGAACTGCGAGGGTGACAGTCACTGCACGTGGACTGATGTCAGCCCCCATTAAATGGTTACCTGGGTAGACAAGTGTCCCTGCGAAAATGAGATGACATTTGAGCTTTCCTCCAGAGTGAGAGAATTATTACTCCATTCAGAGTCAGTGAGTGTGCGATGTGTAGGTACTGAAAGAATTCACTGTAGCATGGTACACGGTACACGGAGCTGCAAATAGGGTCATTCTTCTGTTCAGAGCCCCAATGCCCAGAGTAATTAACTTCACATGCCATGGCTGAATGCTGAGGCTGAGTTCAAGTGAAGTAGTGAGGAGCCCAGCCCTGAAGGGCATGGTTGCTTGAGTTCTTTATTACAAACACAATGAAAAAAGTAATAGTTTTTGCTACAAAATATTTCAGTGCTTCTGCTCAGGCAATGAATTTGATGTGTTTTGTATCTCATGAATTCTGCATATTTTATTCCCTGGAGTTTAGTGTAAAAAGCACTTTTTGTATTGCTAAGTAACATGACTAATTGCACAAACAAAATAAAATCAGCCTGGTACATTACAAGGTTGAAATGTCAGGAGCCATCAGGAGATGCCAACAGGAAAGAGTGCCTACGTCATTTTAAATATTCTTTACACAGCATTGTCTTAAGGCAAACATGGACTGTTTTAACCAATTCGTGTTTTAAGATTAATAAGAGCAAAAGTTAATTGGGTTTGCCTCTATTTTTAACTATTCTAGGCAAAAGATCTTCAGCTCCAAAGGTTTAAGATTTTCATTTTTTTATATATTGCATATATCAATGTAAATAAAATACAAAGTAAATAATAAATGCTGAGAACCTATTCCCTTCTTTAAACAAGCCAGAAATCCTTCCTTCAGTACCAAACCATCTGAAATGCCTTGATTTTACTGAATTATAGCAGTGTAGTCTGAATAATAAAATGCTTTCCTTTCTAATTGTGGTGCTGATTTCAATCCTCAATTTTATCCTTTTTTATTTTTTAATTTTTTTAAATATTGAGAATACATAACAGGCACCAGCCACAGGGAAGGCAATTGCCACTAGTGTGTATTTACTGAGCCTAAGGTATGCTTTGTTTCTTCTCCTCTGCCACTCATTCTGTCGCCTACCTAAAGCAGGTCATCTATGTTTCCTTTCAAATTGTGCATTGATAGTCACATATGTGGGTGGATGTAGAGTTTGAGCTGGCTACTGTCTGTGTTGAAGCCTCAGAAGCAGACAACTTAGAAATCCAGAGGTTTAACATTCTGGGTTTTGTTAAACTTTCCCTTGCCTCCTTCTCTGTAATCTAGGTACTCCACTTATGTTCCAGAGAGGAGTGTGTGGGGAAGTGGGTAAGAAATAAGAGGGAAGTTTTGTAGACTTTAACAAGCTGTTTGTTGTAAGCAATTTTGTTGTGCTGCATATATCCCACAGATTTTGGTGAATTGATGTATACAATCAGCATGTAAGTAGGCATACCTGTTATTTCATCTCCTAGGGAAGTTTTGTATCAGAAGAAATGGAGTGACTCACAGCAGAAGCCATCTATAGTGAGTGGTGAATGCACAAGGGCTTGTCTTACAGACTGTCTTTACTGTAGGCTTCAAATCTCTGGCTACAAGTCCTGATGATTGATTATTGGGTAACATCTTCCAGTTTGAAGAAAACCCGCCTGATGAATAGGTCTACTATTGGGAAACTGTAGTCTTTGTAGTTCTGTATTTGCAAAATATACTGGGTAGAAAAAGAAGCAATATTTTAAAGGAAAGATAAAAAGGCCTTCAAAAGGACATCATGTCCCGGATTTGTTCAATGATAGAATAAACTGCATCTGTACCTTTTTTTCTGAAAATCCTTCATTCCTGTGGAGAACTCCTTCACATATCGTGAGTTATGATTAAAAAGCTGTGGTGAATTACTGAATAGTCTGTGTGTGTTGGGGAATTTAATTTGTAACCTACTGACAAGAAACTTGTATCTATAAAACAGGTTGAAGGACAGAACTTGTCTTTACTCAACCAGTAACCTCTTAAAAACTCTGAAAATTGGAAATTTCAAGACAGATGTTTTTCAGATTTCCAAGGAAGGAGGTTCAGTCACTCCTCTCTGTAGCAGTAGTAAAGTGACCTGTGGAGTGCTGGGCCTTTGCCTGGGGCCCAGTAAACTATTTAAAGTGCATGGTGCCTGTGAGTCTAAACAAAATTCTCTCTGTCTTAGGACTGATCACAACAGGGAGGTGGCTGTGAATGTCTCACAGAAAAAAACATATTGCCTCTTCCTCAAAATTCCAGAGCCATGAGCTGTGTTTCAAACCATTGGCTCAAACCCTCCAATCTTCTGTTGTACAAGTGGATTTACAGAGCTGCAATCGAGACACAGCTGCTAACTTGTTTCTTTCATCCTTCTGTCGTTAAAAAAAAATGCTGCTTTGCTCTGCAAATGGGATCGAGCCTTAACAAAGGGTTTCTGTAAGCAGTGGAAACAATAGGCAGCATTAGTCTGCTGGGCAATGCATATCCAATAATGGAGCCCCATGTGTATATCATGTAAATAACCAGGCAAACTATAAAGACTAGTCAGAATACCATTACAAATACTATTGTGCATACTGAAAAATTATGCAATGATGGCTATAGTAAATGGGAAAAGATCAAGAAGAAAATCTGCAGCTTGACAGGTCTGAAGGAGCAAGAAGAGTAGAAAGAGAAGCAATAAGCTACTACTGGAGACAGAGCTACAAGGGGCCTTACAGGTGAATACATAAAATTTGAGCTTGATTGGGTTGATCAAGCAGAGGGAGTTAAAAAAGGTCTATATTTTCACTGTTATTTAAAGATAATAATTTTTATAAGCCTTTTGAATGTATCAGAAGGGAGTAATTAAAATATCGGAAGAGAAATCTTCAGCAGCAGGTTCATTCAAACACTACTGACCTTCCCTTCCATTTACTTATTTACTGCTTGATAGATATTTTGTATAATTTATGAGGCACAAAGTAGTACCTCCTAGAACATCAGAGAAATATGTACTCCCAAAATCAGTTGCCAAACCCAGGCTGTTTCTCCTGAAAGAATGAGCTCACTAAAGATATGAAGAGTGATTTGAAAATCTCCAACAGGTGAGTATGTGAAGTTAAGCCAAAATGCTGGTTTCCTGCCAGTCTAGTTTTTGTCTTCAGGATAAGTGGCAGCCTCATTCAGCAGTAATACAGATGGCACAGTACTACTCGAAATGTTAGATACTTATTAGATTAGTTACTATGAGAGAAAGATTCTATCAAATCATAATTTTGCTCATTAAATGACCTCTAAAATTATAGAGAACTGAAAGAAATTATTTTTAGCATATGAAGAAATGTCTCCCTGTATATTAGTTTAAAGAAGGGAAAGCAAACATTTCATGCAGCTTCAGATTTGTAAATCTCAAAGACTAATGTATGATTTTATTATCTTAGATATATTCTCACTAGATGATAAAAGAGTTACCAACAGCACCATTTTCAACAGCTGAACTATGCCTAATGGCACAGATATAGTCCAGTATATCTTTTTATAGTTTACAATGTAGTGCTAAGAAAGCTCTGGCCCAGTTGGGAGATTCTCACTTATTCAAGTGGTTCTATTTAAGTCGATAGAATGACTAGTGCAGGGTTTCTTTCCCTTTTCATGGGAAAGAACCTCTTGAATTCAGCTAATTAGCACATTTGGATTTCAGGGATAATGGTCTGATTATTTATTTTTTCTCACAAGGGGAATAGTCTTTTGAATATAAATATACTTTTTTTGTGCGCGTGTGTCATTCTATACCAGAAGTGGGACACTATTTTATTTTAAAATTGAAAGATTGAAGAGACTAATTTATCTGCTTTGTGTAGTTTGTATCAAGGCTTAACAAAATCTCACTGGATTAAATTCGGTAAATTTCCCACTCCAAAGTTTATTTGAGACTGTTACCAACACTAATTGTGTTTCTAGATTGCTGCATTTTTTTCCTCAGCTTCATATGTTTTTTAAAAAGTTCATTTTATATTTGCTTAGGGCTTTTCTACCTATTGGGAATCATAGCATGCGTGATAGAGGTGCTAATACTTATATATTAAAAAACCAGAAGAATTCATAAATTTAAAACTGAAACAACTACATTTGGAAAGCATGATAATAGCTCTTAAGAGAAAATACAGTTGTACATTTATGCTAATCAGCTAATTTACTATTGCTTTTCTTAATGGTGAATGGTGTCTTTAGTACACAGAATTTTGCTCCATGAATGATAGATTGAACATGAGGATATTAACTCATGCCAGCTTTTCCTCTGAAATTTGGACTGTGTGCCTATATACAAGCATATCCATATTATACATAGCAAGTAACTGAGCATGCTGCTAAGTTAATGCAGGACACAACTGCAATTTGTATTTACTTTCTTTTATAATTTCTGGTGCTTTCTCTAGTGGAATTCCCATTACTCTGTTTACAGCATAAAGTGTGCTCTGAATTTTGGTGACTAACCTATTCTGGGTTGTATGGTTGGTTGCACAGCATGGAAACTGGTGGCAGCACTGTGACAGAGTCTCAGTGCTCGCTGCGGTCTCAGACCTGGTAGAGCTGGTATAAACACAACAGCAAGCAACTCGAAACTAGGTGACTGCAGAGATGAGTCCTAGACATTTTGAAAAAGCCTCAGTTCATCACTGAACTCAATGAAGCGATAGTATTTGCAGCTTTCTTAAGGTCTACTGGTTTGTCTTTATGAGACTTGGCTTTCTACACCTTGTCCCTTACTCAACCATGACCGCAGTTTTAGTCTGAATAGGTACAATAATAAGAAAAGGCATAGCCAGGACCTGTGGGTTACCTTGGCTATTTTATTGACTTTAGGTTGATGATGTGGTGGCTGCTCTAAATGAGAAGGAAGTGTGTAAGGTGAATGTGTCTCACAACCTACTGTCTGTGCTGAAGGGAATTACATGTGGTGCTGCTTGGCTTGTGTCATCTGAAGTCATCTGATCCCTGATAAAAGGCCCATCTTTCACAAATATGTGCTGTTTCTGCCTGCTCCTCGCTCCTGCTATCATCAAGATATATTTGTACTAATGAGGGGCTACCATTTAAAGTAACCGTTATCAGAGAGGTGATTAACAGGTATGGAGGAACTGGAAAAGCTGATTTACTAAGCAAACACATCTCCTCCCTCCTAAACAAAGTTAAAGACAAACTAACATAATTTAACTAATCTCACATTTAGAAATATGATTGCACTTCTAAAGAGTAACACGTTCTTTTTACAAGAAAACAACACTCTAGTCGATATAGCCATGGCAAGATGATTTACAGTAGAAAGAGGTGATAAGAGTTTTACAATAAGTCTGCTATCTTCTACATTGGGAGTATATCTTCAGGGTTTCCTACTTAGCTGTAAGTAGAGAAAACATGCCCATTATTTTAATATGTTCTGCTTTCAGCCATGCCTGACATATGCCTTTCTGTGTGGGGAAAAGAAAACTAAAACCCAACAGCCCTTCCTCCATTTTCTGGATTCCCTGCACTAATGTTCCAGATGCTTAGGGAGTAAAGATTTGCCCCTGAATCCAAATGTTTGTCATTTATCTTACCAATAGATGGGGCTGGGACTTATGAGAATCTGAATACTTTCAGCTTTTAAGAAAAGTGGTTATTATATCACACTAGTCAATAGGCTGACAGCATTGTAAGTGCTATACTTTTAAAAAGACATTTTACTAGCCCTACAGCATTATACCATGTTGCACTTACTTTACTAATCTTCATTACTTTAATAGACCACTGTATGGAGTCCACCTACTGTGACAGTTGCAATTCTATGTTTTGCTCAGGTACCTGCTCTAAACTTTTAATGCAAGCTGAGAAAAGGATGATTACAGTCGGCCTTTCAGTGGC
This sequence comes from Calyptomena viridis, assembly GCA_013390005.1. NCBI lineage: Eukaryota > Metazoa > Chordata > Aves > Passeriformes > Eurylaimidae > Calyptomena > Calyptomena viridis. The sequence goes on from WEIV01021470.1 coordinate 71,144, forward strand.
ATGTGGTAATTGTTGTAATCTAGTATACAATGCAGTTTTACTGAAATAAGAATGTTGGACAGAAAAGAAAAGCAAGTGTTTCAGGGTGTTTTGGTTTTTATCTCACTGTATAGACTGCAAGCTTTTAGGAGAAGGCAAACATAATTGTGTAAGTGCTGCTTCCATTAAAGAATAGCTGATAAGGCTAATACTTTTGAAACTGTGCAATAGGAGTTTGTAAGATCTAAAAATAGGGGTACCTTTTTAAAGACCTGATTCTTAACACTTGGAATACGTGGATGTTTTTTAAGACAAATAGTTTGGATTCTAGAGAAGAGATGGACAACTGTGTTCTGTACCAGATGATGTTTTGCACGATACTGTATGGAATATTCTGGGAATCTACCAGAGAAGGAACAAGGTCTACAGACTAAAGTAGTAAGGCAGTAGTCAGCATTTATATGACTATTCAGAAAACAAATACTTTACTTGCAGTTAGAGCTGTAATGATATAAAAGAAAGTATATCATTGTAGTGATGTTGGAAGGATATTGAACTATGTGGGGAAAATCTACTTCCTTCCTGCTTGGAAGCACCTTATATTTCTTCCATCTGACGAACATGAATTTATTATAGACTTCAATACAACTTTTTTTTCCTCAGCCTAGTAAAAATGCATGCTGTGTTAAAGTAAACAGGATTCTTCTCAAAGCCCAGCTTCAAATCCTTTGCCTTTTAGGCAAAAGTTTGGATTTTGATGTGAATGTTTGTATAACTCATTCTTCCATTCAGATGTTCATTCATCTGTCTCAAGAATGTA
>WEIV01021470.1:77376-96172 GCA_013390005.1 Calyptomena viridis
CATCCAGATTTTTACTGACATTCTCAGCTCCTTAATACCTTTGTGGCGCAGAGACTGTTATGATCTAGTTGCTGTATTTTGTCAGTTAAGCAAAGCAGCAGCAGTAAACAAATTAGGAAAACTCAATGTTGCTTATCTGAATTCAAAACAAGAAATTAAATTGAATGTGGGCAATTTTAAATNAAAGAAGAGCCATTGAGAATCTGCAGATTATTGAAGAGCTCTTACACAATAGAGATGTCACATTTTGAGGCTATCTAGACAAATAACTGATACCTTGAAAGGTGACTTTCAACTAAAAATAAAAGGTGACTTTCAACTAAAAAACATCTTACTGTTTTTAGATCTTAAAACAGTATTTCCTGAACTACCACATCAGACAGAAGTATATCTTTATTTTTCTTTACAGGCATCTCTAAGGTAAGTAATGATTCATTTACATAGGAAATGCGTCTGCATTCCAAAGGACAACCAGGAAGCTGAAGGTACTTCTTAGAGAGATGTGTTTACTTGAGTAATACAGCAAAGTACTGAAATAGAAACTAAATCTCTTGGAACAAATACTTCATATGAAAAACAAATACATTAGACTATGCAGTCAGATTCATACACTTGTGTTTTCCTGGAACTGTCAAGAGTTGTCAAGATGTTAATCATGTTGTGAAGATCATCTACTGACTCAAACACTTCATTTTAGTAGGAAGTGATACTGCAGAGGGCTGGGTTTTGCATTTCTTTCTCCAGCAAAACATCCAGGAGAGATTTTTGTTAAGCAAAGTTAGAGGATATTGTGCAACATATTTATAGGGTTAATCTTGTTCTCTCTCTTTCCTTTTGACATGAAGGAGTTTTGGATGTACTGGGAAAGGAGGGAGTACTGCAAAAGAAAAGGGCATGGCAGTAATCTTATAACATACTTTGTTAATGGGCAAAGGTTGACTTCTGCTTTGATAACTTAGTGCCATATCTCAGTGAGGTATACCTTTTGTTTCCACTGTACACAGGCTGAGAAAGATGGAAAATACAGTGGACTGTACCTGTCATGTAAGGGAGATCACTCCTTTATTTTCATGGTTTATTCTGGCTCAGTGAGAAACTGAGCTAGTAGGAAAGGCTAAGTCCCTTACCTGAAATTTTGTGAATATTGAAATAAATGCTATAAACACATTATGTTTGCCATGCCTCGGAATCCATTAAAAAAAAAAAGGCACTTTGTCAAAGTGCTTTTATTATTGGTTGAATCTGAGGATGTTGTCTAAAAGATACTGGATATGGATTCCTGGTCTGATTACCAATATAGAATTTACTAAGACTCATTGTTTAGCACAACGTTGGTATTAAATTTTCAATTGGAAATTTTGTCACCTGTTAAATCTGGGAAACTTCAAAGAGGTCTGAAAGTATGGGGAAATAAAGAAAAGGAATATTGTATCTTTTATACCTTTCTTACTCCTATACAGGATAATATTGAACCAGCTCGGGAAAATCCCACAAACATGATAAATTGAAGAACATAGACTCTGTCAGCCTTTGAGTAATCAAAGTAATCTTGTATCTAATTACAGCTGAAAGCAATCTGCAGTCATCTGATTTTCACCCATTCACCTATGAGGAATAGGAAGACTAGTAATTCAAAGCTATTCAGTCAAGGTGCTTAATCTTTGTTCTACAATGGAGGACATGAGGTACCCCTCAAAAAAGACAAGATGGTTTCTATATCCATTTAAACTGTCAAGTGAGCACAGAAGGATGCCCTTGTTTACCACCATCTAGAGCTGAGGTACATCTGGACCAAACTGTATTTTTAAAATATCAAGATATGACTAGTAGACAGAATTTATATACATATAACAGAAAAGCCAAGCCTTTTGTATGCTTTGTGTCTCTAGGGAGTACAAACATATGGAATGACATGGAATCATTTTCTTCTTTGATGTTTGTAGTATGTTACAGAAAAACAAAGCATTGTTTTGTATAAGGAAATCACTTCCTCGCATAGCTATATGAACCTCTGTACATTTAATAAGGCTTGCTGTAAGAAAGAATCACTTGGCTCTCTGAGGGAGGGAAATAAATAATTAAAAGAGGCTGATTATGTAGCTAATACTACATTATGCAAATATCCAACCCAGGGAGTTTTGACACACAATGCATTGATTTATATGCCATTTGAAGGCACCTTATCTTTCTGTTTTGTTATTTATAGGCTGGATTGTGTGTATGTTTATGTGGCTGCATACCCAAAGAGAACTAAGGAGCTGCTATTCATCATGGTGTCTCAGCTCACACTTTGGAATTGCTTAAAAGGGGATCTGATCAGGAAACAGGGCTTAACACGCACTTGTAAATACCATGAACTTCGGCCTAAGCTGAGAGCCCTTGGGCAACTTCAAGAAGAGGGAACAGATACTTCCCTCTTGGAAGTTTTATTCTTTGTTTGGGTGATGGGTCAAGTGAAAGAATGTTTGACAAGAACAATTTTACAATAGATTCCTGTTAAAATATGGTAGTGAGTCATCATATCTATTTACAGAAAAGTATAAATAGAGGTACTTTTCAATGCAGAATCTCTCTTTCTTTACAAAGAGGGCTGAACTTGAAAGAGGAGGAAGTTCTCATTTAGAAAGATGTCAGAAAAGATGATAAGATCAACTAGTATGAATTCCTAAGTCATGAATCTGCTTCAATGGTTTGTTGAATATGAAAAGATTTAAGCGTGTAAGTTGCATCATTGATTTGGGCCTCTATTTATGCTAGGTATAAGCAGGGAGTTCCACAGAAGCCTAATTCTAGAAACATGCAGAATTAATAAGTACTTCTCGTGGTAGCCCTGAAGGCTAGCAATGTATTTTTGATCTTTCCTTTGATTTGCTAAATTTTTAAAATGTGGTTTTCATCCTAGTTCATACTATCATCAGTACATGTGAGAACTAAATTAGCATTCGTTCATCCAGTGTTGTTTCCACCAGATGGAAATGGTGACGTGCAGCCTGTCCTGGGGATATAGCTGTCATAGAAACAGTAAAGACCCATCAGTTGGTGATGGCTTTTGGATATTACTGACATGGATCAGATTTGATCTGTGAATTGGAGTCTTGTATTTTGTGTCATTAATTTGTGACAAGTTACTCTTGTTGTGGCTTTTTTGTTTTAACTATATTGTTAATTTATGCAAATTTTCTATGCATAGCTTACTCTTCTGTGTATGTTTAGAGAAAAATAAAACTGAAATAAGAGAATTAATCATAAATCTAGCTCTGTAGCTTTAGGGAATCCAGCAGCTCACCATAGCTTCCCATTAGGACAAAAGATTTATCATACTGTCTTTCAAAAGGGTAGATGCCATAGCATAGTGGTCTGAGATGCCAGGAAAAAGTAGCTAGAAACTGTACTATTACCTTAGCATATGTTTCTGAAATGCTTTTTGCTATCAAACAATGGCTCATGAGCTGTCGTGAAGCCACTGATGGATTATTTTTCAACCCTCCTACCATGATGAGTAAAAGCTCGGTGAAACAATGACAAATTGCAAGAGGGTTTCCTTAAAATTCACCACCGGCAGATTATCTTTGAAGTGAACTTCCTTAGCATTTTTTTTCTAATACTATGTGACTGGGGAGAATTCTCTCTTTATCAAATGTCTTTTACCCCAGAGCCAAGATGTTGATGCCTGATGAAAGTGTTACAGAGCCTTGTCAAATCCAACAGCTTAAAAGCCAATGAAAACTAGTTTTTGTCTTCTTGTACTCTTTTTTCCTTTCCTCTGGAGGTCTTTGCTATTGGCAAGGTAAACTATTAAATGCTTCTTTAATGTGAATCAGAAGATGTTTCGCACAAGGTTTAATATTTTCTTTTAAAGTAGTCTGTTATCAATTGAAGGAAGGCTGAAGACTAGAGAGGCTTCATTTCTCTTACCAATGACAAGAACTGAGAAAAAAAGATAAGTAATTTCAGTGTAATGTTGGTGAACGTTCTTCCTGTGATTAAAAGCTGCATCATATGTTAGTAGTAGTAGTAGTGGGCACTATTCTTTGAGAACAATGGTTGTATACAGTACTTTAATTGAACTGTAAAGATGTGAGTGATCAACAGAAGGTGAGAGTTGTTAGAATTAAGATTTCAAGTGCAAGAACAGCCAGAAGAAATGTAACTCTTGTGTCTTATTTGGGAACAAACCAACAATCCTTGGACTTGGGTCATTTCATCATTGTCCTGAGAGATACAAGGTCATCAGGTTTAAGCAATGGGCTTGGAAAGTTTTTTAATTGGTTTGTTTGGCAGCAATTTTGGAAAATGTCTCATTGTACTTCTTTCTCTCCCTCTTTTGTTAAAAACAATTTATAGTGTTGCAGGATATTGCAAGTTCAGTATTACTTCCTCTCTTTTTCAGGCCTTACATTGCATGACAAGAGCCTGAAACATCTTAGGAACTGCTCTGGTGACCATATCAATGTCAGCTTCCTAACTTTCCAATTTGAACTAATTTCCCACACTTCCTTACTTCCAATCCTACCTTAAAGAAGACAGATGCATCTTTCTGACCTGCTTTGACAGACATTTAACTGTTCTTTGTTGCTTTTTCATTTGTCTTACTGTTCTTACCACAGCTGAAATCTGAATATCCCAGCAGAGCAGCTGGAGACTGATAAGCTGTTACAGCAAACTAATGTCACAAAATTAAACTATAGTGCTGAGTTTATGTGGAGGAATCCGTTTCTATTACTCGATAAGATGCAGATTTTTCCTATGCAAGCTATATTAAAACTGTTTTCTCCTTGAAAAATACCCTTTCTCTTTCTTTATTACTTCTATCCTGACTGATAAAACCACAGACCTCATTGTTTTCCCTAAGCAATCAGATTTCAGGTGTTTTTCAGTTACAGCCAAGAAGCTTTTATTCTACCATCTTAAAAATAAAAGATAAAAGGATAAGTACTTTTTGAAATTTTAATTGGTAAAGATATCCAGAAATTAACAGCTTCTTAATTTTCCTTAATATTTAGACATTCTCTGTCACAGCATAAGTTTCTTCTTTTTACTTTTCACTAACACCCTACCTCTCTCAGATAAGGTGTAAATTAGTTCTTCTTGCCTAATCTTGTGTGTGTTCATGTCAATAAAACTCTTTATTTTGTATACTCTTATAATAAAATGTGTCATTTATGTTCCTTCAGTGTTCCATTCAAACTCAAAATGTGTCATTGCAAGGTTAGCTGTTAAATGACCATAGTAATTGATAATACGACAGTCCAATTCACTGGCTACCTCTTACTGTATTATTACCCAAAGCAAAAAACTGACGTGAAATCTACTCATCAATTTGGAGCCATATTTAAATAATGACAGGGATCTCACTCTCTTGTGCAAGAGCCTTTTAAGTCATTCTGTACTCAGTAGTGTAGCTTTTGCACATGAATTTTAGGCATTACCCACATGTTTGAGACTAGAGGAATTTTTCTTTCAGCTCCTACTTTTTTCCCAGGTTCTTCCTGTAGTATATCAGTGGAACTGAACTACTTGGAATGAGAGGGTGCAAGTGTTGGTTTAGAGCTGATGGTGGCCGAAGTGTTTGCTGTGTGCTGCTGATAAACTGCTGGGCTTTGAATGTGTGTTGTCTGTTCCTGTTAAAATCAGTTGTGAACTGTGTAGTGGTGAGAATGGCAGAGGTCATCTGTTCCAGGTCGAGCCTGAGCATCATGTTTCCTTAATTGCAACAGAGGCCATTTTGGCAACAGCTCTGTAAAAGATAGGGTATGACAGGCCTGTGTTTACTGTGGCCTCCTGATTGCAGATTTTACAGCTCTCTGAAAGCTTGGGTCTTGAGGATAGTATGATTTTCCTTTTGAGCAAGTCTTCTCATAATTTTTGCAGGCCTGTTCTTATTGTGGTTTAGTTCAGGGCAATATAAACCATCTGTTATAAATTATGTAAATGATATACATTGTTTTATGCTGAAGTGCCTGTATCATTGAATAAACATTATGAAGTAAATTAATACCCACTGTTCCTACTTTTGATGATTATAAAAGTTCTAGAACTGAAACTTTGATGTAATTTACTCTGAAATGAAATGGGATTGTGACAGGAAGGGAACATACATTTCTGAATATCACATATTCAGGTGCTCTGGCTGTAAATGAATCGTGCCATATTTCACCAGTGATAAACCTTCACGTACAAAACCATGCTAAAGGTAAGTGCATAAACAAAAGAAAATGTACCCATGAGTTTTCTCACTTATTTCAACTATTTACTTAAATATAAAGTCCAGGAAATGGGCTTGTGCGAATCCAAATGTCTATGCATTCCCGAACCAGTGATTTAATTAAACTTAATTAGGTTGGTTTTGTATTTTAATCATATTCTTTAGTTAATAAGTCTCTGAAAGCTAATTCAATGAATTTGATTAATGTTAGGAATATTTTATTTAAAATATTTCTAAATATAGATAAAGAAGGTTTAAATAGCCTTGAAAATTGCTTAGAAAAACATTGAAGACTGCATGAATTCTCGTTGCATGTTGATAAAGTTAAAACCTTGCCATAAGACTGCCCTTCTGAAGTAGTAAATTGTAACTAAAGCCAGTTCACTGTAAGCTCTCCATTACACTTCAAAGGAAGCTAAAAAGGACAAAACCAAACCAAACCCTGCCCTCCTATTATGTCACAAGGGGATATAGCATTGCTGTGTTATTTGAGATTTGTGATTGCACTGTTATGGTTCTATTTTAATGAAAAACTTTTTCCCTTTTTGTTCGCAAGCAGGAGCAGCAGAGGCCGCTGCTGTGGAGCCNGAATTCCGGGTTTGAGCCCTCGTCTCCCATCCCCATCTGAGCCACGGGAGCTCCAAAACCCAGTCCTACCCCCTGTGAGCCCCAGAAATCCCAGGGGTGGGAGCGAGACCCTCTTCCCATCTCCACTGGGTTTTCTTGGGGTCCCCAAAGCTTAGCCCCGTCCCCCATGGGTTCCCAAATCCACTCCTTTCCCTTTTTCTGCCCTGGGAAGTCCCTGGGGGAGCCCTGGTCTTCACCTAAGCAGGGGATACATAATTTAGATTTTGGGTGCTTACATTGTTTGGATAAGGGTGTTTTGTTTTTCGATACATAATATATATACATATATATAGTTTGTTTGGTTGGTTTTGATAAAATCCTTTGTATCCTTATACTCAAAGTCTCGAACAATTTGATGTTGGATTCACTTTTAATTTGTTTCAACTGTCTCCCCCCCCTCAAACAGAGACATGCACCAATTCTGTTCAGATGTGGAGACAAGGGTGAATATGGTTGTCTATGTGTTGGGCTTAGATGTCACTCTGTAGCATTGTTTGACATGTTGGAAGAGACTGCATTTCTGTTTCACCGAAGCAACTCGGAAATACCATATGAAAAAGAGCTCTCACATCATCCTAGTGTGGATGTTATATTGGGAAATATCTTGAAGATATTGAATTTTGACATAAAAAGCAGTAAAATTTGCAAAATTTATCATATTAGTGACCTAAAAAATGAGATGTCCAGCAGCCCAGGGGATGAGCACAGCAGCAACCCAATTTCACCCATTTTTCCAGGTAGATAATGGAAAGTATAAGAAATGGAATCTGAATAGGCTAGAGAAAATGAAATGACACTTACAGGCTTGAAAAAATATACTGAACTATATCTGGACACATTTCAGACAAAGATATGACCACAAGCTTCTCATCCATGGTTAAATTTATACACAAACACTCAGCAAAATGCACAGCTGAGTAATGTTGTGTGTGATATAGCTTATCTGTTCTTTTAGGGAATGTAAGGACACAGGTGTTTTTTTCTGTGTTCCAGCAATGCTAACATTTGATAGTATAGTGGACAGTTTCCAAATTTTATGTGCAAAAAATGGAGGAAAAAATATCAATGAAAAAGTTAACTTTTTTAAAATCAAAAAAAGGCTCAGGAGAAATTTGGGACTGCTCTTATTTTAGCTGATCTGACTAACCATTGATAATGATGATAATAACGATGACAACAACAATGGCAACAACAACAATAATAAATATTATTATTATTATTATTATTATTACTACTACCACTACTTCTAATAATAACTCAATGACAGATGTCTGATCCTAGAAACAATGACAATTTCTTTGTACTTAATCCTATCTACGGTGGGCTTTTGTACTCATTATAACCATTTCCCTGGAGCTATTCAATGCTCTGGAGCCTGCCTCACTCTCCCTCCAAGCTTCCTTTAGTCTATGAGGACTTCCTTATGGTATAGCTTCCTTCCTGAGGAACAACACTCTCAGGTTTGACTTCCAGAACTGATGAAAGGTTTAGAAGAAAAACAATGTCATCTTCAAGAAGACACATGTTGGATTGGTGACTGGGCTTCCTAACTGAGTTGATCCCAGAGACCTAAGATGACTGCAGGTGCTTAAGGAGAAACTTAAGTTAGGCTTGATTGATAAGTCTTACATTGATTTTTTGATTAAGTGAGAAATGGAAAAGGAAAGGTGTTTTGTTGTTGTTTCCCCACACATACACATACCCCCTGGACATTTTCAGCCAATGTGAACTACTACTTGTTTCTAGCAAAGTAGCTGAGACCTCTGAAATTATAATTTTTCTTTTTAATTTTTTTCGCCATTGACAAAATCTAGAATTCAGACACCAGGTGAGTTCCCTGTAGAAAAGCCTACAAGCAGAAGATATACAACCAACAAAATAGATATATATATATGTATATAGATATACAACAACAAGTGGAAGATTGCTGTGCTCCAGTCTTCTGTTACCTATACACCACAGATGCTAGAGTACCTCTGTGTGTACCGTGAGCACCTTTCAGCCCCATTTCACACTCCCTTCATCCACCTTCTGGCTACTACAAAAATACAAGGAAGCTGTATCTGAACATTATGCCATTCAGATGGTTTCTGGATTCCAAGATAAGCACACACAACTTTCCTGAATTTGGTATCTTTTGGTTGTTTTCATGACAAAGGTTATACTTTAGGAATAAAGTAAATTTTTCAAGAGCATTAGCAATTTGGGCTGCCTTTGAAATTTCTACTGTACCTTTGGATAACAAAGTAGGGTGCAGTTTGTAGTCAAAAAGGGTTTTTTTGTTTTTTTTTTTTTCATGTAGGATAAATACCAAAAGACATTATGGTAGATGTCTGTATATTTTTTAAAGAGTTTTGACATTAAAATAAAATAGTTTATTTTTCTATGCCTATTAAAAGACACAGACTATTTTAAGATTAAATAGTGATATTTAAGTTCTTGTAGAAGGTCCTTTAGTTAAAAAGGAAAACAAAAAAAAGCTTCTTGTAGTAGTGTGTAATTAACATGTATTTCTATATTATGTATCTCTGTATATTATTGTTCTGTTAATTGGTACGTTCTGTTAAACCCCCCTGCCCTTCCCCCAAGATGGTTTATCCCCTCCCTTCTCCTCCCTTCCCATTGGCTAAATCCCCCTATCAGAACCAGAGACAGGAAATGGTTTTTGGCTTTCCTTGGTTGAACTGATAAGCTTTGGATCCCCTGGGAGCACATGGCTCCCAGGGAGAAATAAACTTATATTATTCACAATCACGGAGAGCTGCCAGCACTTCTTCGTCCTCCATTCATTAGCTAACCCTCGGGGGTTTGCAAGGGCACATGCATCCCCTGCAAACCCTGAGACACCTTCTGAAAAGGACCTCCCAACTCGGAGGTCTCCTGACTGAAAGGGCCCCCTCCTATCTGGTGTCCTGCAGCAGACTAGGCAGGGTTGAAGAAGGACGGGGGCAAGCCGTGGGGGTAGCTACAGCTTCTTCTTAGCTAGAAAGTCTAGAAAAAAATATCCTCAAAAGATTCAGAAACTCTTTATTTCTCACTCTTTATTCCTTACTTGACTAGACTGAAACTTTCATATAGATATATATAAACGTACTTATAAGTGTTTTGAGAATAAACCAATAAAAAGATTGTATATCTGGAGTGAAAGTTGTATCAGCAAAGACACAGTCCTGCTACACTCTCGTATGAAGTTCTGGCAAACATAAGATGTGCTAGCAATTCAACGTAAGGCCTCAGATTTCAATAGGACACCAATTACTGTATATGAATTATGAAGCACTTCTATTGTTTTCCTCTGAAATACTTTTTTGGGTGAATTTAGAACACATGAAAGAGATGAGAATGACAGCTCCAGGGAATTAAGGTTTCTGTTTATCTGTATAACAGAGAAAAAAAACAGGTAACTGAAGAGGGAGTTTCCTCAGCACAGTCCTGGAAGAAAACTTCTATTACTGGGAGCAGAGTAAGGTATTTTGACCTTTATTCAATAATCTGAAGAAACTATACAGACCCTGTGTCCAAATAATTACAATTGCTAAACATATCCAGCACGCAAACCTAGTTATATATATTCACGGCTGCTTTGACTAATTTTTTTTAAAAAGACACAGTGAACCCCCCTAGAATATTAATGTACAACTAAAAAAGGATATTACCTTCTTCATTTTTTATACTACAGTGTTTTCATTCTCAAACAGCTTTTGATGTCTATATCTACACTGGTAGAGCAACATCCATTAGCAGAAAAAAGATGTTTTTTTCCTAGATGTCAGCAGAAGCAGCCACTTCCACACGAACTCCAGAAGCACTGCAGCTGAAATACAACCACTGAACTGTAACAACGATACAACAAAGCAACAGGAACTGGGCAATAGTTGTATTGTCACTAAAAGCCTGTGCCATGGCTTTAGAGTCTTTCTAGCTGTTTTGGTAACACAGTGGCAGGAAGTCAGTTCATTAAGTAAGGCTGAGGTTTTGTTGGTTTTTTTGGTTGCTTTGTGGTTTAGTGTTTTTCTTGATTTATCTTTCTTCTTTTCTTCTGTTATTCTAATTTACATCAGCAGCAGACACAGAGTGCTGATGACCAGATCACTCTCTGGTCTCAGTTCCATTGCATTTAAGCACGTCTAACTGAACAAATGAATAGTCATATATTTACATGTAGTAAATATGTCTTAATGCAATTCAGTCTTTCAGACACAAAAATCACCCTTCTTTATATCAAAATGCTTGGATATATTGTGACGCAAACATCATTCAGTCGAATTGTGCAAACAAGATGAAGCAAAAATTAATGGCCATCACCGACCGGATGTTTTTAGCAAAATATACTCCAGTGTATATTGACATTTGCCAATTAGCAATTAATCACCCTGAAACACCCCTGTGAAGGCAGAGAAGGATGGCAGCACTCCCCAGTATAGCTGTTGAAGAAACTTTCAATCATCCCTATCAGTCTGAATTATAGGTGATGTGGAAGGGAGGGCTTATCCTGTTCCACATCAAAATAGATACTTTAAGATAAATCATTTTTTTCTCCACACTTTTCTAGAAAGACACGCCAGTCCCTCTTTCACCATCTTATTTTGTAATCAATAGTTTGTGTTTCATTATATAGGATTCAGGCATCTCTGGACAGTATTACTATAAATCTTGATGGTTGACAGAACATTGAATGAATTATTGTAAATTTTAAGTGGCTGTATTCTGGCACTGCTGAAGAAATTCAGCAAGAATATAAAATGAGATGTCAAATGCTAAGTAAAATGATAATAACTGAAATCAGAGGTCTGATTAAATAATAGACATACTTATTTTTGTTGCTGAAATTTATTTTCCCAGACCAAGAAAGGGAAATGGCATATAGCTATATATATATATATATATATATGTATTTTGCCAACATGAGAGTGTGTTGTCTTGCATCACACTGGATTAGTTACAATAAATTGGTTTCCTTCTCTTCTGGGGTTTAGAATTTGTGATTCAGAAGGTCTTTAACAGGACTGTGTTTCTCTACTCTTTTAATCCATTCTTTAATTTTCATTTTAGATGAATTACTCATAAATAAACCTCAAACACAGGTTCTTATTATAGACTCTTGTATAAAATTGGACTGATATTCAAGCATTCTGACCACTTTGAGTTCTTACTGATTTCTGTGTGCCAAGCCTTTTTAAAATTAATCCCTGTATGTGCTTTAGTGTGATTTTTGACAGGGATCCTTGGTCTGCAGTGTGTGATTTAGATGCACGAGTTTCAAGACTGAGATGATAAGTGTGTGGCCATGTAGATAAACAGAATCTAGGTAGTCAATCTGTTTTCAAGTCTCATGCCTAAGACTAAGGCTGTGTTAATGTGGAATAAACATGAACTTTTTCGAACAAGGGTCTATTTCACGAGAATGAATATAGCCTACACCAGTCACAAAATGACACATCTTTTGCTTCAAAATAATATATTTAGTGTTTTCTATGAAATGTTTATGACACTTCTTGCCTTGGGGCTTTTGATTCTGCTTTCCCACTTGGTAAGTTCCTGTGCTCAGGCCCTGCCTTCTGTCAAACTGATTATTTGAAAATGTCACTAGAAAAATAACATGAGAGGAAGTTGAGAAGCTGACATATGAGGCTCCATGTACAGCAATGCTCCATTGCTCATGAATGATCTCTGATAGCAACCTGTGATAGAAACAACAGAACATATCTCTTTTGAATAGGGTAGAATCAGTTCATGTGAAAGGGGTAAGCTCCTAATTCCACACTTTTGACAATATGTTTTATTGTATCTATAATTCTACACAAAGATTTGGGTTTGATTTCCAACATATTTATAGCTTTTTTAAACCAGTATGGCTTTGTGGATTTCAGTGGCTTGGTCTTATTTCAGATTTGAGTACCGATTACTAATCTGTTACACCAGCTTTATGTTAGTGAATCAGACCCTAATTCTGAAATGATATCTGCTGTCTTTTTATTCTACTGTACATCACCTGACAGCTGCATATATAGTTTCAATGTAATTTATGCTTTGCAGGTGTCAGTAACTCCATGTCAGAAATCAGAAAGATGCATGGATGTATTTGGTAATTACTGTGTTACTAACGGAGTAATTGCACACTTATTTCTCTCTACAAATTACATAGTAGTAGTACTCAGAATTACCATTAAAGACATCTTCAGTAGCTGCCAGTAAATAATTGCCTTTTAATTACAATATAATTACATGCTTATTACTGTCTGGTAGAATAAAGCACTACTTGATTTTGTATACTTTGTGGCATTGTCACAGCACCCAAAGGTTCATGGATGTCATTCACATGAACACTGTCAGTGCCAACTCACCAAAATTTTTGGAAGTGTGTTTATCTGAGAATAGGAAATGGCTATCTCTAAGGAGGTGATATCAGTCTTTGATGAATCAGTTTATCCTGTTAACAAAGTAACTCTCAGTTCAGGTTAAACTGGCCATGGTTTTAAAATATCATTGTGACTCCTTTGTTTTAAACTGACAGGAACTCTGTCCATGCGTGGACCAAGGATAAGAGTTTGCACAGCGGCTTCCACCAAAAACATTCCAGCCCAAAACTCCATATAATTGTGTGTCACTTTCCCATTGATGGTGGTGAATTCTCACACAATAGCTGATTTTAAACTGCCCTACAATAGACTATTTGGCTATGAATTTGAGAACCAAAATAGTATAAAGCAGCATCTGCCATGAGTTCCAGGTTTCCAGAAGAAGGTGTAAGCCAAAACTTAACATGTTTCTCAGGATTAACAACTTCTGATAAATCACAGTATATAAAACTCAAGGGTCTAAATGTATAGAAAGAGCAGTATTTTATCTGCATACTAATGTAATAATAATGATGATGATTATAATAATAATGTATCATTAATCTTTACTCTGTTCATAAGCAGTGGAGAACAGCAGAATATTGAAAAGATGGATCTACTTTCAAGGAAGTCCACTCAAACAAATCACATGGAATCTAACAGATCTGTCTACACATCATGCCAGTAGCAAAGCCTACTCCAGACCCCATGGAGAAACAACCCCTTTAAATTCTGCTAAATTTTCTAAACTTTCTCAGCAAGGAGTATTTTCCTTACTGAGCCTGGCCTAGAGAAGCTACAAGCTTCTAGCTCACCTTACCAAGAACCACAGACTTGCTGAGATACAGGTAATCATGATTAAGTATTTTCCTGTAAGATTTGAGAGTCTGGTGTATTGAAAATACGATAAGAAAGTTACATGAGGTTCAATTAATAATCAAAATTTGGATAGCCTGAGTTCTGCAGAGTGTTAATCACAGTTTAAACAAGTAAGAAGTATTTTCAACCATTTAGAGCATGCTGTGCTGTTCAACATGCTTTATAAGTGAATGAAATTCTTCCTGTGATTCTGCATGGAAAACAAAAACAAACTAAATAAAACCAGGCACTGAAAACACTAAACCTCTATTTTGACTTCTGAGGTGTAAAAAGCCTTTCTGTTTGCTAGTTTGTCAATCTCCCTAGTGGCACTTTCACGCAGTGCTTATTCACATATGTTGCCACTTTCAAAAATGCTCTCATTTGCAGATAATTGGGAAAATAGTTTCTAAAAAGTTTCGACCTGAATCTGATCTTTCATACAAGCAGAAAGTGAAAAGATTAAATGTAATAGAGATGTAAAGGTTTCAGCTAATCATGGATATTAAAAAAAGAGAAAAACTTTAGTTAACATTCAGCTAAGTTTTCATAAAATCCTTCTTGTTGTCCACTCTATTTTTATTTTCCCCCTCAAGGATAGTTTATATTTTGCTCACAAATTGTCTTATCAATAGATGAAGTTGAAATTCAAAGAGCAGTCAAGAGCCACTGTGAACAGAGTCACTAAAACTGTTATCTTTTTCACACACTCCTTTGATTTGAGTTCATTTAAATCTACCTTGAGGGGTTGGCAAAGTAACAGTCGTCTAAAATAATAAATTTCTTTGTGATTAACTAATAACACATTTTGTTTGAGGTCAGAATTTTCAAAATTATTCAGCATGCATGACATATTGGCAGCCTTAATTTTCAGACTTCCTTTTGAATCTAAAATATTGCACTTTATTTTTAAAACTGAATTGCTGAGATGGAGAACAAACTGCAGAACATTCAGAGGTATGGCAAATAATTCAAATGGAAATGCAGTGCTTGAAATCAGTAGGCATTTGCTAGCAGACAGAAACATAGACAGAACAACTATCTCAGCTGAACTCTGCAACACAGTAAAGGCATGTCTGTGCTCAGATTTAGAAATTAAAGATCTTCTACTGAAATAGTATAATGACATTTGAGTTTTTAAGTAAACAAGGAACTGCTGGATTCCCAGTATCTCCAAAGTCAACACCAAATGGGTAAAACAATGCTTTCTTCATGGCCTTTGAGACATCTAGCTAATTTCACCGGAGTATATGCTATCTGTATTCCTGTTCTATTGTTGAAAATTTGGTTTTGGTAATTTGCTTATGATCCATCAATTATGTAAACCAAAATAAATCTTCATCATGGTTGTGTCAGGGGAGGTTTAGGCTGGATTTTAGAAAAAGGTTCTTCACCCAGAGGGTGGTTGGGCACTGGAACAGACTCCCCAGGGAAGTGATCACAACACCAAGCTTGACAGAGTTCAAGAAGTATCTGGATGACACTTTCAGGCACATGGTATGACATTTGGGGGTGGTCCTGTGCAGGACTAAGAGTTGAACTTGATGATCCTTGTGAGTCCCTTCTAACCCAGCATATTCTGTGATTCTATAAGCTTGGAAGCATTAACTGGAGGTTTTGACTCTACTGGCAGGGAGAAGCAAAGTCATGGGAAGCTCCCCTTTTCAGCATTACATCTCCACTTAGAGGGTACCTGATCATATACACCATGTTCTTGGAATAAACTTTTTCACCTTCAAAGCTTTTTGCTGAAGCAGCAATAGTCCGTCAAGAGCATCGAAGCAGAGGAGTGTTATATAAAGTGGAGAAAAATAGCAGCTGATCTGGAAAAAGGACCATTTCAACTTGATGCATTCATCCTAAAAAGAATCAAGCAAAATTTTCATTCTACATGCTCTTGATTCATGCATGCTTCATTACTGGAATAATTGAACACGGAGTAGTTCCCTTCATCAAAAGAAACAAAATCAAAACATAGGAGGAAAGCAAAGAAGAAGATGCAAAAAAATCTAGTGAGCTGGGGCAAAAGGCTATGAAGGAGATCTGGGTTTGCAACTTGTTTTCATCTTACCTTTCAGTCATTTGAATAAGTTGTATAAGATTTCAGTATTTTGTTAGACCAGGTACAACACAGGATTAGCAACCCTTCCTCTATTTCCCTTTTCTACCTTGTCTATTTAGCCTGACAGTTGTCTGGCACAGTGTCTGTTTGTAGCAGTCCAGTTTTGATGCGGGTGTCTGACTGACACTCGTTATTGATGGTAGTAACATAAACCATTAAGTCTTTTGAGTGGACATTTCCTGTGTGGCCAGGATTTACAAGTGATTATACATGACAAACACAGTGTGTTACCCCCTTGTTCCCTCTCCACACAACCTTTGTGTCCAGTTTCTGTTCATTTGCTGAACTATCTTTGCATGTACCATAACCCTCCTTTTTATACTGTACTTTTGATTTAATCTCTTCATGCCTCTGAACATAACTGAGGTTCAGTGTTTTCTGGACTTTTTATGCATATAGACCTGATGTTTTACAGATGTTTCCCTACTCAAGCATAGTATTGCAAGCTTTCCTGAAGCTGCATTAAAAGAAATCAAAAAAAGGAACAACATGTAATTAGGCTAGTGTCATGTATACAGTGGGTTTGGGCTTTGATATTATGCATAACAGAGACCATTATTTACTTAACAGTGACTGTGTGCTCCATCTGTGCATAGTTTGGACAGAAAGGCTCAGGAGGAAAGAATATTCTGAAGAAAGTTTGTGTGAATGGAGTTCTCTGCAAAATTCTGATGTGGTGCTGCTTGCACCTGTTTTATTTGTCAGACGTTTTATGGGAGGAAGTTGAAAATGCAGCTGGAGATAAAGACAAATGTGAAAAAGAGAGGGGTCGAGTAAAGCTAAAAGGTGGAAAACTCTGAAAAAGTATATGAGGAGCAGCTAGTTTAGTAGGTTGTATTGTCTGAGTATTCAGTGATGGGAGGCGAGATAGGTAGGATGAAATGGAGATGAGGATGAGTGGTTTTATTATTAATTGGATGAGGAATCCAGGAGGAAGGTTCTAGACAAGTGGCACTCAGGCAGCCATTTACTTCAAGCATTTTCTTTTATCTCTTTTCAAAAAGCTACTCATCTTGACCAAATTCTTTTACAGGCATTTACCAGAATTTCTTTTACAGGCATTGTCACAAAAACATACGTGATCAGTTGTCTATAAATTGAAGCTTGTCTTTGAAATTTTGCTCTCACTGTGGATTTGGACACTCTAGAGGAAAAAGACATATTGCATGCATGCACTGTACAGAAAAATCTTGTAACGACTAAAAGCTGACAGACAAAGTGTGTTACATCATATCCAGAAAGAGAATGATTTGAGGCTGACAGCATTATTTTAATTTTATCATAGTATGCCTCTAAAATGTGTTGTGACTGATCATATCAAAGTTAACATTTGTTTTTGAATGAGTGGACTTAGGTGAGCATAACAAAGAATACACTCTCTACTAGCAAATCATTTTTATATTAGCCAAAGCAAAAGCTTCACAGCAAATGTATGTAAATCACTAACTTTCAGGGCACCGAAGGGAATGTACTTCATGCTATAACTTAAATACTAATGAAATCAAGTGAAAATGATAGTCNACTTTTTCAAGCATTTGATTCTGATAGATTATTTGAAAATAAAGAAAGAGAGGCTTACACATACATGCGCACACACACACNCATTAGAAATGGATTCTCTCACAGTCCACAGTGAGCATTTAATCCTTCTGTAAAGCAGATTTACATTTGATGTTTAATACGTCGTTTTTTTTCATTTCAGGTCTCTTATGTTCCTGTATTTGCAGCTTGTGTTTAATCTTTTTTAAGTAACTAAATTTTTTGTCTACATTCTCTTGGTTTTATGTGCATATTATTGGCCTGTTTGAATCATAGAGCCATAGGTATTAATGATAATCAGTGGAAGTGAACTAATTTGCACATAGCTCAAAATAATGATGTCTCTTACCAAATGACCCACCTTGGTTTCAGTTCATACAAGGAATGTGTTACCCAATAGAAATTTAGGGGTAGCATTTTGAAACGTATCCAAGATAAGGACAGCCATAAACATTGTTCATCTCTTTCCTTACAGAAAAATAATTTTAAATACTTTTTCAAGCATTTGATTCTGATAGATTATTTGAAAATAAAGAAAGAGAGGCTTACACATACATGCGCACACACACACACAAACACACATATTCACAAACACAACTTCTGAAATCTTAGCTGGGATCTTTTGAGATGAGCAAAAAGTGAGATTCTTGACAGCATTCCTGTGAGTCAAATCCTGCTGCCTGGCATTGTGAGTATATGCTGCCCACTCAAGTTTTGTACTAATGCTAGCTTTTCAATTGCTTACACTTTTGTCAGATTTGCATAGGAAACACCAGTGGACCAGCATTAAGCCTTGACTTGAACAGAATCTTTACTCAGAGAAAACTCACACTTAAATCAATAGGAACTCTACACAGGAAAAAATATAAGAGAATTCATGGCATTTCTTAGGACTATTGTGCTATCTCCAGGTTTTCTTGTCTTACTACTATGTCTAATAATATTTAGTACTACAGAATTGTCAGATTATGAAAGCAACAAAGCACTGTATTGTTGTCTCATGTGCACTGTGTACTTTTAAAGTTGGAAGTGAAATCTCTAGAAGTAATGAGAATTACTGTGGGCTGTGTGTTTTGCAACATTATAAATCATAGTGCTAAGTAAAAC